>CM053785.1:16577500-16672500 GCA_028749045.1 Cupressus sempervirens | reverse complement strand
TTAAAATGTAAAATAATATGGAGGTGCAGGATATACAAATACGTGGAATCATAGAAAAGGCACATGAATTGATTGATGTCATCGAATACTCTGACTGTAAGAGATCAAAAAAATGGATTTATTGAAAATACTTTAGAGACTTTGCTATAAAATGAAATTTGTAGGTGTTTTTGTTAGACTTACAACCTTTTCCTACATCTTTCATAAAGGACAGACAAAGATCCAAAATGTAGTTATATATTCGGAAGGAGTTTCAATATTATATACAATCATAGCTATAATTCAACATACACACTACTAAAGAATATCTAATGAATTTGAGGAAGGTTTAGATATGTTAAAATTAGTAAAATAATTAGGTTCTAGATGTTCCTTATGTGTGTCTGATTTGTGATATTATTAAAGTGTGGGGACATATATCTAAGGTAGAGCTCTTAGTTTAAAATTGAATATTATCTACTTATATTCTTATAAGTACTATTATTAGTACTATTTCTAGTTGTTGTCTTATGGCAACTCTATACATACAATGCAAATTTTCCTTCCACTACTATTTTATTCCCACTTGCTTCTTACCTCTCACATTTTTTAAGACATTTTTGGTTGAATGCATGTTTCTCATGTCACTCATACCTACATTTCTAAACTTTTAATATGCTAATGAAATAGCTTGATCAACTTAAAAGAAAACTTGTAGCTCTACTTCTATTATGTATAATCCACTACATTGCATACCTTTATCATTTGAGGTTGTTTGATGCAAGAGCATTTGACTTCACAAGTGATTCTTCAACTTCTAAATGATTTCAATTCATATTCAATTTTGGTTATTTCATAGTAGGAATCCATCGTGTTGATCAATATGTAATTGAAGTTTTTGCACTTGAATTGTTTTAATCATCGGAGAAAATTTCATGAAAAAATTTATTATTCAAAATTGATGAAGCTTGGGCTGAAATCCTTTTACAAGAGAAGTTTTAATGGTATTTTGTAGAGTATGAAAAAGATTTCATAAACATATCTTTCACTATTTGTGAGAAATTAATATATTAATAAATTATCAACTTAATTTCTCAAAAGTTTGATTGAGTGTAAAAAAAAATCTTTTGGAAAGAAGTATCATAATGATATTTGACTTATCTTGACTAATTTGTAGATAATAAATTCTACTTTATTTTTCTTCTTAATATTCTTTTAGCACAAAAATAAATATTATGCTCTAATAATAAAATTAAAAAAACATAACTCCATTCCTTCATTTATACCAAAGCATCGATGATTTCTTCATTTTGCTTGAAAGAAGATTTTAAGAGAGAATTTCAACAATCTCATTGAAACTTCTCTAAAGGTGTTAATTTTATATGGCTTCTAAAGAAAATTTAGAATATTGACAAAGAAAAAGATAATCTTACTAGAATCATTATCTTATTTTTCATATATAAAACACATTCAATAACATCATATCATGTTGAATTAGGTGACTATAAACCACATAATTAAGATGTGAACTATCTATTAGAAATAGTGATCTAATATTACTGGTTAGAATTTAGATATTATGTACTCTACATACATGCCTATATACTTTATCGTATCTTGATGGTGTCTACTAGTTGGTAGGTATAGCTTTCTGTATATATATGTGAACTATATATTATAAATTATAGCTTGAAGATATTACTGATTGAGATGAGAAGACAAGAATCACAATGAAGGATGGGAAGATGAACATTGTAGTCAATGGTGAAGAGGGAGAAATTATAGCAGCAAAAGAAAAGATACATTTTATTATATTTTGTGATCAAATCCATTTTCCTTCATTCACAGTTTTTAGAGTTTTTAGAGTGTGAAGTAGAGCAGATGGAAATTTCCATTTTTTATGGAATCATAAATGTTTTAAGTTGCAATGTGGATAATGTGGGATTTTTGAAGGGGGTTCAGATAGTGGTTGGTAGCATCCTATGAAGGGAAGAGGGAAGAGTCTTTAGATGAGGAGGATGGCTTATAGTGAACACAAGTTCATGAAAATAAAGTAGAAGGATGTGTACAGTTGGTGGAGGAGGAAGGCCAGTGTACCAGAAAGATGTAGGAAGAAGTGAAAGAAAAAAAGATAAATAATGAAACTTATTCATATTATAGGAGTTGTTGAAAATAATTATTCAATTGTATATTGTCATTGATATTACATAAATGTTACACTCTAACCGATCACTAATAGTAGCAACCAAGCTCATAAGACTCCAGTATTAGCGAAGCAGAATTTCAAAAGAAGCCAAGTTCATTGATCAAGTGCAAACTAAGCTCGGTCAGTCAATGAAGGATTCAAGTGTTAACTAAGTCAGGTCAGTTACCAAAGGTGTTCAATATAAGACAAGTCAGGTCAGTAACTAAGGAACTCAGTGGTAACCAAGTGACCCAATTTTAGTTTTAGCTGACCTACAGAAGAATAATTTTTTTTACTATTTTGTTTATGTAAGTTGACTTAGTGAATGTTAATTGCTTATTTATAAAGGTATATAAGATTGTATATGAGCAATGTTAGTATGCTAATAGAAACTAAATTTAAATAAAGCTTCTACAAACTAAACAAAATTCATAAACTTCAAGATAGACTAAGATGAGCTCTCAATTGAGAATATGAGCCATTAATGGGCTCTCTCAATGAGAAGCTCTCTTGTTGAGTAGCTTTGTCTAAATAGATAGGATGTATGCTCAAGCTTTATGCTTCAAAAAGGGCTTCAAATGGAGTTGGAGTTTGGGTGTGAGTGTATGGTTTTGATGTAAAATGGCTTCTTAAAATGGCATTATGACTTTACTTCATGGATTGTGTTGTTTTGCAAAGGGGAAGGATCCAATTTATAGGCAAGAGGCTTGAGGGATTGAGGGCTAAGATGCAAGGATGGAAAAAAGCTCATGGAGGGCTCAGATTGCATGAGAGGAGAGCACATGGATTGTGCTTTCTTACAGCCAATCAGGGAGTGACACATGTCACAGGGAGAGAGGATGGAGGAAAGGGGCAGGATGAGTCAATAAAGGAGGCTCAAGGGATAAAATCTTCATAAAGACCCTTGAAAAATACTTTATTTTCTAAAGGTTTTTAGGTGTCTACATTTTTCCCCTCTTTGATGTGATGCCGCGAGTGGTATGGCATCAAAGATAAGAAAATAAGATGACCAAGGCTAGAGTAGAAGAGGAGAGAATGGACTGGAAGATGCCCCCTCAAGAAAGCAGAGGGGAGAGAAAGTGAGGCTCGACAACATCTTGAAAAGTACAAGAATCTCGGATGAGCAAGGAGACTTAGATTGGCAAAGAGAAGGGGCTGAATTAGCTCAAACTCTCACTATGGGAGAATGATAAAGGAGAATTAGATGCACAAGAGGAAGCAAGCTTAAGACTTTAGGGAAGGTGGAGGATGAAGGAGTGGAGTGCTATAAAAAGGAATCCAGGATAGGGAGATGGATGAGGGGATTATAAAGCTGATGCAATAGAATTTCAAAGAGTTAGATTGGCGAAAGATGGGTTTCGGAGATCCCTAGGACTAGGATTGTGGATCTTGAAAGATGAGGCTTGGTGGATTGATTTGGATTGGTGGATGCCTAAGACTAGGATTGTGGATCCCTAAAGCTAAAGGTGAGGAGTGATTCAAAGAGATACTGATGCATAAGCTAGGGTAGGAGAGATGGATGTTGGATATGGATGGGGGATAATGGAGATGAGGGAAAACCATTGAAGCTTTTTGAGCGGGGGGATACTTCAAAGAGAAGTACCACCATGTAGTTGAGCACTAGATTTGCTATAGGACTGTTGGTTAATTTCCAAGGTTACCAAGAACATCAAGGCCTTTTCACCAACTGTCCAGAGGACTGACAGACTGACTCAAAACAAACACGCAAGGATTTTCCCAGCATCACACATGAATCTTGAAAGAATCAGAGTGGAACTGACACTGGGTAACCCACAAGCAGAAAAGAAAAAAGAAAAAAAAAGACTTGATCAAGACCTTACGCCCAGATTACCCCATTTGCAGTATACCATGATATGGAAGATCATGGCAACTTTGACGAGGGAACAAAAAGATTGTTTGGAAAAGATACTTAAAGACCCAAAAGGGAAGATTCCAAATCAAAAGAAAGCAAAATTCCAAAAGAGAACCGTTTTCCAATGAGATGGGTAGGATGAGGTACTAATAGACCAAGATCAAACATGAGGAAAGCTATATCCTAAAAGGATCTATCGGAGAGCACCTAAGTTGGTGGATCTGGATGAGTGATGCATTTGGCAAGCTGAACTAAGAAGGATAACACTTTGGTGATAGGAGATCTAGCTAAAGGATGCATTGGAATAGCTAACCAAGATGTGCAATGTGTGCAAGATGCTGATCAAGGAGGAATTGACACAAAAGCTGGATAGATACAATGGTACTAAGCTAAAGAGGATGTACAAGCCGACGGACCAAGATATTTACAAGCTGAAGCTAACCAAGATAGTTACAAGCAGGAAAAAGCTCAGGATGATAGGATAGCGAGATGGTTCAATGTTGTGCAAGATGTGAAAGCTAAGGGTGGGGTGATAGCAAAAGATATGGATTTGGCAGGATGCATCTAATGATGATGAGAGATTTTGTGACCAAGGATAGCTAGAGGAGCAGGATGAGATGGCTGGATAGAATGGTAGATAGCTAGGATTATGATGGATATAAAGAGATGACATTGGGTTTGCACGAGGATAGCCTAGAGCTAGATACCAATGACAGGGGAGGATGGACAAGACAAGATCTTCAAGGAATATAGTGCCCCCAATCAGAAGATAACATGTGGAAGGAGGTCTTATGATGGATGTGATAGGATTGAAGCGAGGATGGAAAAAGCTAAAGGGGCTAGGGAGATGGATGATAGCTAGGATGGTTGGTTGAAGCTGCAGGAGACAAGTGGATGGTGTGAGATGGAAGATGGAGGGTGGAGGATAGGTGGATAGATTGGAAGATGGAGTTGGATGTCAAGAGATGACCAAAAGCATGAGGGTGATAGCTAAGCTGGGGATGGTAGGATTGCGCATGATGCTTGTTTTCCAAGTTTTCATCATGGTACTTGTCCAAGGTGCTTGAATTGCCAAGTTTTCACCAGTGGACGCTTTATTTTTCTTTATTATTTTTTGACTTTTTGACTTTCAACTCAGTTGGAATGATTTTCGCTTTCTTCAGCTATTTTTGGCTCATAGATGTTGGTAGGATGGATGAAAAAGGATTGGATTGAACAAGTGGAATGGTGGGTGGGAGTTTGATAGATAATGGATGCAAAGACATAAGGCTTGTGGGTAAATGGATGAGGAAAATGGAAAGATCATCATTGGCACACACCTTGAGAGGTGTTAAAGTAGTGGGAAAGATGGTTTTGAGAAAGGTTGAGGAGAAAATGGAGGAAGATAAAGATAAGGACTAAAAGTAGAGTTGGAAGATGGAGGATGGGAAATTTAGGATAAGAAGCATATGGACTAAAAGTGGATTGGGGGGATGAAGGATGCTTATATGGGGATTTGGATGAAGGATGGATGGATGAGGCTTTTTGAGTAGCATGAATGGATGACAATTGAGATTTTTCTTTGAGATGCATTTATTTTATCAGCATCTTGGGTATCCACATGATTTTTGACTTTTTTAGCTTGGGCTTTTGTGGCCTCTTGACTTTTTCTTTGATTGGGATTAAATGTTTCTTGTTTTGAACATGTATTTTAGAAGGGACATGTTGAGACTTGGATTTTTGTGGATTTTTGGATTTATGCTTTTGTATTTTGGCATCCAATATGCTTCTATTAGCCATGGGATGGGAACAAGAGCATGGAGGAGATGGAGGGATAATTGATGGAGTGATAGGGTTTAAAGGTTGGAAGGGATTCAAGGGTGAGTGCCTTTGATGATCTAGCTGGTGGATTTGAGGGGATGGAAGGATAGATTGGAACATAGGATATGGATGGATATAATTGCCCAAAATGGATGGAGGGAAGGAAGGATATGGGCCCAAAATAGATGGAAACAGGGAAGGTTTAGGTCCCAAAATAGATGGAGGGGATAAAGGATTCATATTAGGTATGTAAGGACCCAAAATGGATGGAAAGGGTGTGGGATTTAGATAAGGGATATATGGACCCAAAATGGAGGGTTGGAGATAAGGAGTAGGATGAGGGCCCAAAATAGATGCAGAAGAAGATGGATGGGAACTTTGGGGTGGAGATGGAAGGACTTGGGACCATTCAGGAATAGCGGGGATACCAACATCTAGAAATAAATTTTCATTTCTTTTTTCAATATGATGTTCATTATTTGGAACACAAGATGTGAGTCTAGTACTAGTTGAAGGAGTTGGAAATTCAGATATGATAATTAGTTCTTTTTTGATGGATCTATCATCATGGATTATGGGAGATGTATGATCATGAAGCAGAGGAGATGGGAGATAGGATCTTGAGTTGGGTGGGCTGAGGGAAAGGGATCTTGAGATGGAGTAAGTAAGATGGTAGGATTTAGATATGGAGGGGATGGTAAAAGTGGATCATGTAGGGGAATAAGTGGGATGGTGGGATCTGCTATTCTATCAGAGGATATTTCAACATGCTTTTGGACAAGATCTTGACAAGAATGGATGGGAGTGGATGCATGAGGTTCATTATATGGGATTTGGATAATGCTTGGAGGAGGAGATGTGGATGGGATTTGGAGCGATTTGATGGGTGGTGGGATTTTGATGCTTGTGGGAAGTGGAAGGATTTTAAGCAATTTGATGGATGGTATGGGGATGGTAGCTATGGGAGATGGAGGTGATATTATAGATGGGGAAGCTTCATCACTAACTACTTCACATGGTTGGATTAGATGACATGGCTTATTGACTATTGGAGGCGAATTTTCTTGTATTTCCTCTAGGAGATTCCTTGGAGACTCGTGTGTCGGATGTGGAGGTGGATTGGCAGGAATAGTTAGTGTGATGGGGGTGGAAGATTGGAATCTTGTTTGATTGGGTGATGGAGGAGAATCTGGGATATTAGATGGCATGACTGGATAGTTTGGAAGAATATGTGGATTTTGGGGGATGCTTGGGGGAATGTTTCTAAGGCTTTCAATATACTCATCATAGTCAACAAGATTTTCATCATCATTGGAATAGGAGGTTGCAAGAGCAAGGACAATATGACCGAACACATCATGATAGGTTTAGGATTTCATGTTTTGATGATGAGTCGGATGGGGATGGGGTCTTGCATATGGATGAACACGGAAGCTCATGGTTGGTTTTGGATTAAACATAGATTTTGGATTAGCTGATGAAGGATTTCCTAGGGAGAGTCAAAGCTGTATGACAAACCTAAGGAGGATTGGTTGGAGATTTTTGGCTTTCTTGTGAAGACTTCAAGGGCATGTTGTCAAAAAGTGAGAGTTTTTCTTTCCTATGCGTTGGATTTGCTGGTGGCTGTGTCAACTTGAGGATAGACTAATGATCCTATGGGCATGACACAAGATTGACCACTTGTGGATCCCAACCTTTAGCTCAAGGTGATGAGGGATATAAGTGACAAATCTGGATTACCCTAGACAATGCTCTGTCAGAGGGATAACCTTGGTGAGATTGGTTGATTGGTCGGATTGATTGGATAGTAAATTCTAGTAGAATGACAACAACTCTCTAAAAGCTTGGGTGTGATTTTGGATTGTGTTGCTAACTGGCTGGGGGGGGATGATTTGGAGAGACTTTGGATTTGGGATTTTTCTAAAGCAAGGAACTAGATAGATTCGGTTGCAACAGGGGAGCTTGGATGATTTTCTGATGAGGCAGTGACTACGCTAAGTGTGCCTTGAGCTAGGAGATTTTTTCTTTTTTGGGATTTTGACCAAAGTTGGAAAACATTCATTAAAAAGCTATGAACAAACAATCAGACAAAATTTTGGAGCAAGCATGTCAAACACACCAACATCCTAGGAAGCTTTCTACAAGGATGAAATTTGTTATAGCTAGGGAATCCTCGATATATGCAAGGTACATGAGGCCCAAATCTGTAGATGAAACCAAAAAGATGTCACACAGTCGAGAGGAGCGGTAACCCACTTCTCCTCTTTCACTTCTCAAGGATATAAAGTTCCTTGAGGCTTAGCCCGAGTGACAAAATCTTGATTCCAAGAGAGGTGTCTTTGGATTCACCTCCCAATTTTTATACTCCGCCAAAATGCTGGAGTTGAGGTCGTCCCATTGGGTGATGAAATCCCCAAGTAGGCCTCCTAAAAAGTGTAAAACAAGACCACATACATGATCTTGGGCTTTAAAAGACACGCGTTTATTTCAATTGATGATTTAGATTTTGTAAGCTATGATTGAAGACACTTGTGATTATGGCATACAATGTTCATTCCAATTTGACAGCATCATCAGCATAATGAAAGTCGAGAGATCGTCAACAGAAGAAATGCGAGAGTCATTGAAAATGCATCCAAACCATGCAATGTTCATTGATTGTTAGGCATTCAAGATTGAGAGTGAGTTTGTTTTAAGCCCAAAACAAAGATGTGTGAAACTCGATTGCCAAGCGCATGCCCGAAGGCCCTCCATGTCAAGATTTGTCCAATTTTTATGCCCAAATGAAGTGTGAGCAAGATTAATGCACATTCAAAGAATTTTCTAACTTAGAAAAATCACTAAAGACCCAAGTGAGTGGAGTTTGATCTTTGTGGAGCACTTAACACCCTCTTAGGTAGACCCATCCCCATAGATGGCGCTGGGATTGCAACCAATGGTTAAATTGATGGGTGATTAAAAAGGGTGATTCCAACTACAAACTTACTCAAAGCGTCTTTATTAGTTTTTATAACTTAGAAGATTTAAAAAATGTGGATTCTTTTTATGCCCCAAAAGATGATTATTTGATCTATGGCATTCAAGATTGGATTTTTTGTTTTAATCATGCATTCACAAAAAAAAAAAAACTTGATTTTAATCCATGGCACTCAAGAGTGATTTTGGCAACATGCATTCAAAGACAAGTGATTAAACATTCAAGTTTTTTCCTTTGAGCATTCAAGATTGAGATTTTGTGTGTTGTTTTAAGAACTTTGAAGTGCTTTGTTTTAACCTTAGATCATTCAAGATTGTTTTGGACTCAAAAGTGAAAATGACTCTTTGAACTTTGGTTTTCATTCAAGATTTTGTGTTCTAGTTTGCATATTTTAAGCCCAAAAATGATATTCCTAGATTGTTTTGATGCATGAAAAACCTAAGAAACATTCAAGATTTTGCAACAAGACATTTGTTTGGAACAAATAACAAAGCCTTTAAGACAATTGTTGGCAACCATTTAGGACTCTTTATTTTCATGATATTTTTTAAAAAAATTTAAAATATTTGCAAATGAGGTTCATTTTATCCTTGATTGATGCTTTGAGTTTGATTTAGATTTTAGTGTGCACTTAGTGTTGATTTTGAACCTTTTGAAATGGAAACTTGAAGTTTTTTTTAAATTCCCAAAAATGAAGTGTTCCTAACTTTGCATGAATGCATCTAAAACCTTGATGTTGCAAGGATGCAAATGATTGGATTGGTTTAGTTTCACTTGTTAAAAGATTTTTTCTTTTTTGCAAATTTTTAATTTTTTAATGGATTTAAGTATTATTTGCGGGTTCATTTTAAGCACTAAAAAGAAGTGTGTATGATTTTTCTTTCTTAAAAAAAAAATGGCCAAGATCTCCCACAAGAAGAAGAAGAAGAAGTAGATGGAATAAGAAGAATATAGACAAGAAGAGGAAGAAGAGTTCCAAGTTCTTTGTCCACCTATAAGCTTGAAAAATCTGCAAACACTATGAGATAGATTATGAGTTCCTTTGTCTTTTTCATGCTCATGTGGACCTACAAAACCAATTTATACAATCCTACCAATCACAAAAACAAGAAAAATTAGCCAAAATTAGCAAATGACATACAAAACTTGACTAAAAAAGCTAATGAAAATGACCCATGCGGGGTCCCACCGGACGTGCCAAAATGTATATGAGCAATGTTAGTATGCTAATAGAAACCAAATTTAAATAAAGCTTCTACAAACTAAAAAAAATTCATAAACTTCAAGATAGACTAAGATGAGATCTCAATTGAGAATATTAGCCATTAATGGGCTCTCTCAATGAGAAACTCTCTTGTTGAGTAGCTTTGTCTAAATAGATAGGATGTATGTTCAAGCTTTATGCTTCAAAAAGGGATTCAAATGGAGTTGGAATTTGGGTGTGAGTGTATGGTTTTGATTTAAAATGGCTTCTTAAAATGGCATTATGAATTTACTTCATGGATTGTGTTGTTTTACAAAGGGGAAGGATCCAATTTATAGGCAAGAGGCTTGAGGGATTGAGGGCTAAGATGCAAAGATGGGAAAAAGCTCATGGAGGGCTCAAATTGCATGAGAGGAGAGCACATGGATTGTACTTCCTTACAGCCAATCAGGGAGTGACACATGTTACAGGGTAAGAGGATGGAGGAAAGGGGAAGGATGAGTCAACAAAGGAGGCTCAAGGGATAAAATCTTCATAAAGACCCTTGAAGAATACTTTATTTTCTAAAAGTTTTTAGGTGTCTACAAAGATGACTTGACATTGGATTTCATATATATGAAAGGTTAAGTTGTGGAAGAAGATAATATGTGAATAAAGAAAGATATCTAATTAAGAGTAGAACATCCAAAGAGCTGCAAAGAGTATTATGATTAGGGAAGATCCAGAGGATAAACTTTAAAAAATGCTCTAAATTTGCAAATCAATTGCTTCATTAATCAGGTCAATCATTGTTACTCTCTAACAATTGCAGCAGTGAAGAAATCTCTTAACAAAGTTGACTTAATAGTCATTTTGTAAATCCTATAGCAAGGTGGCATTTCTAGATTAAAGGTGTCTTAAGATCTCTAACCAAGCCACTCCTAACAAGGTGATTCAAATCCTTTAATATGGTCACACCTAATAGTGTGTTTTGTAAACTTTAACAGGGTTGGCTCCTAATAGGGCTCACTTTAGAAGAGTGAAAAGTTGTCACTAGTTGCATTGGTGATTTTCCCAAATTTGATTTCCATGATAAATCTTGGTGTCTCATGTGTTCATGTTATTTTCTTACTAATTTATCTTTGTACAACTAATTAACTAAGGGTTAATACACATCAATATCTCAATATTTCTTTGTTAACCGAGTTATAGTGAATATCTAGTTCTAACCGAGTCATGCAAGGATTTGAGTTTAAAAGTTTTTTCTGACATCTAAGGGATTTGGAATTGTTTTAGTGGTAACTGATTCACCCCTCCCCTCTGACTTAATCCTCTTATATTTCCAACAATTTGTAGAAGAATAGTTGGTGCTTAGAGAAAAGGTTTTATCTGTTACCATGAATGTTGATGGTATTCCTTTGGGGGAGTATCCTAAGAATTTCTAGAACATGGGGAGATTGTTAGCATAATTGACATGTTGCATTCATGACAGTGTTTATCATTGATATCAATATAGCAATAAGTCTGTGAAGACTAACAAAGTAGCAAAAATGAATCTTAGTTGTATGAACAATGTTTTGATTGTTTGGTGATGTACATTTATGAACATGTTCTATACGATGTCCTGATGTTAAGGTTCAATGTGTAGTATCTAAGCCAAAAATGTACGAAAGATATGTTTGATTTATAGAGAGAAATATAGAGATAGATTACCTAAGAAGTGGTTTCTAAGGTTTTTATTATATCTTCTAACAAAGATATAATCTTGAAATGCATGGTTAGCCAGTGACATAAGATAGTCTGATGATGATATCAACAAATGTGCAAGCCCTAGTGATGCAGGAGCATCCAAAGGTATAAGGGCAATCCTGTGTTACCCAAAAAAAAATACTTAGACTTAGTTTCTATTTCATGTGTTTTCATTTCTAGATACCCATTTGTTTCAAATAAAGGTTCTTACTCTCAAAGCTCCACTATCAGTGTTCTAGGTTAGAGTATTTGAACACCTTGGGATACATGTAAATGCTAAAAAATAGGAGTATGTAATTGAGCCATCATTTTGGTGAAATAGAAGGTGTAAATTGGTTGGATGATTGTAATTGTAATTTAGAGCATTCCAAAAAAGGAATCAGGTCAAAAGGCCCCACGATTTGAAAGTTATCACAATTTTTCATTTTCTAGAGACATCCTAAGAGTGATGACCTCGTAAAGGGCCAAAAAATGGGGGATGAGAAAAGCTTTTCCATAGGGCTATAGAGTGCTTCAAGAGCTTTCTAAAAATATAAATGGTTTGTCAATCAAATCTATGGTTCAAAAGTTATGCCTCCCAGAAGTTTGATTACTGTTTCTGGATTCTTCTAATTTTGTGTCGACTTCTAATGTGACTTCTAGAGCCTTCTATTTGGTTAGTGGATGCCAACTAGCACTTTCTAGAATTTATTCCTAATCCTCAACCCTCTAGGGTCTATTTAACAACATTTTTGGCATTGTAAAAGACAGTTTGGAGTGGAGTTTGAGAGAAGGTATTGGGAGAAAAATTTATCTCCAGATTTATGCTATTGTAAGCCCATAGGGCATGTTTTGGAGTCTGTTTCTCTACACTAAGTGTATTAGCATATTTTCACAGCTAATAAAATTTTTCCTTTATTCTTGTGTCCATTTTTTTCTTGGGTTGTTTCCCCATCAAGTGGTATCAAAGCTACTTTTCCTAAGTGTGTAGATAGAGCACCGACTGTGAGGCAGTTTGCACCAAGACTATGTGGTTGTGGGTTTGAGTTAAGAAGATGCCTCCACGAAGAGAGTGTGGTGGAAGGGCTAGAGCTATTAATCTTGAGGAGGTTAGATCCCTCCAAAGGTAGGTACAAGCATTGCAGAAGGAGTTCCATAGAGGAACAAATGTTACTGCAGGTGACGAAAGTGAGGATGACAATGAAGAAGAAGAAATTGGACTAGAAGGGGAATTTGATAGGGAATTTCTAAATCAAGTAGAGGAAAGGCTTTTTAGGGCCATTTCTAAGTTTTGGAAAAGACCTAAAATTGATGTGGGTGTATTTTCAAAAAATCTAAAACCAGATGAGTTGATCGACTGGATCAATGAACTGGAAGAGTACTTTGAGTATGAGAATATGAGGGATCCAGATAGGGTTAAGTTTCCAAAGGCCAAACTGAAAGGCCATGCCAAAATTTGGTAGCAAGAGGTTCAATTGGAAATAAATAGAAGAGGAAAGGAGAAAATGACAAGGTGGGATTGCATGGTGGACAAACTAAAGAAGCAGTTCATTCCTATTAACTACGAGCTTGATTTGTTTAAGAAGATGCATGGGTTAAAGCAAGCAGAAAAATAAGTCCAAGAATATACAGAGGAGTTTTATCGACTTCTAATCAGAGTGGGGCATGTAGAATGAAATAAGGAGAAGGTTTCTCATTGTATCAGTGGGTTGCAACCTAGCATCCAAGAGGAATTAAGTCTGGTAAGAATGACCAGTGTTGAAGAGGGATACGAGTTTTCCCTACGAGTTGAAGAGAAGCTAAATAAAATGTTTGGAGGGAGACAAAGAGGGTGTGGTCAAGGAGGAAGGGGTAGTGGTAGGTCATCTGGAGGCCAAAATGAAACCCAAAAGAAGAATGAAGATGTGGGTACTAGCAAGAACCAGAGGAACGAGGGTTTCAACTGCTCCCGTGATTAAGACTTTGGAAATCAAAGAGGAAGAGGTAGAGGATATGGACAAGGAAGAGGACACTTTCATGGTACCTATTTCCATTGCAATGATGAAGGTCATCATGCCTTTGAATGCCCTCAATGACAAGGAAGTACAGATAGGAGAGCTAAGGGTCAAGCAAGGGTTGCTCATGTGGATGCAGATGCACAATCATCACATTCAGAGGATGATAAAAGAGTAGAGACTTTAGTAAATGAAAGGGTCCTACTAAGTGGTGAGATTGAACCAAGACAAAGGAGGAGTTTATTCTGTACTAGGTGCAAGTGTAAGGATAAATTTTGTGATGTAATCATTGATGGTGGTAGCACTGATAACTTGGTATCAGAAGAGATGGTCTCTAAGCTGAAGCTCACGAGAGAGAAACACCCCCAGCACTATCAGATTGCTTGGGTGAAAGATGATCATAAGGTCCTGGTAATTGAAAAATGTTTAGTGAAGTTCAAAATTAGGAGTTACCATGATGAAGTTCTCTGCGATGTTATTCCAATGGATGTTTTTCATCTGTTTTTGGGTAGACCGTAGTAGTTTGATAGGCATGCAGTACATGATGGTCATACAAACACATACTCTCTAACAAAGGATGGAGTTCACCACAAACTAAAGCCCATGAATAAGAAAGGTGAAAAGGTATGTAGTAGTGCTAGGATATGTCTTGTTGATGGAAGGAAGTTTTTGTATGGCATGAAACATCAATGTATGTGCTATGCTTTGATTCCTAGGAAAGATAAAGAAGGTAGTAGTGAAATACCACTTGAAGTTTCAGATTTACTAAGTGAGTTTGGAGATATCATCTCTGATAATGTTCCAGAATGATTGCCACCAGTAAGGCAGATCAGTCATCAGATAGATTTAATCCCAAGAGCTAGTTTGCCTAACAAGGTTGCTCACAGGATGACTCCTACTGAAACTAAGGAGCTAAATAGACAGGTTCAGGAGCTATTGAGGAAGGGCTTGACTTGAGAGATCCTGAGTCCATGTGTCATACCTTTAGTACTAGCACCAAAGAAGGATGGAGAGTGGAGGATGTGTAGAGACTCTCGAGCTATAAATAGGATAACCATCAAGTATCAGTTTTCATTGCCAAGAATGGATGATCTTTTGGACTGCTTGAGTGGAGCTCAGTACTTCACAAAGATAGATCTCAAGAGTGGCTATCATAAGATACAGATACAAGAAGGAGATGAGTGGAAAAATTTCCTTCAAGACCAAGGAAGGTCTTTATGAGTGGTTAGTCATGCCCTTTGGATTGATGAACGCCCCAAGCACCTTCATGCGGCTTATGAATGAGGTACCTAAGAAGTTCTTGGAAAAATTTGTTATTGTCAATTTGGATGATATTTTAATTTTCAGCAAGACTTTGGAAGAACATTTATTGCATATTCCTAGTGTCCTTGAAAGGTTAAGGGAAGAGAAACTATTAATTAATTTGAAGAAGTGTATCTTTGCAAAAAGAGAGCTAGTCTACTTGGGATTTTTTTATATCACCTGAAGGTCTCAAAATGGATCCAGAGAAGGTAAAAGCCATCTTGGAATGGCCTATTCTAAGGTTTGCTACTGAGGTAAAATCATTTCATGGTCTGGTTAGTTTTTACAAGAAGTTCATTAAGAATTTTGGTGGCATATGTGCACCCCTGACTGACACAATAAGAGGGGATAGAAAAGAGTTCAAATGGACTGCGGCAGCTATGAGAAGTTTTGAAATGTTGAAGAAGAAGGTAACAAAACAACCTATGTTGGCACTTCCAGATTTTAGAAAGGTGTTCCAAGTGGATTGTGATGCTAGTAGTAGTGCTATTGGAGATGTATTAAACCAAGAAGGTAAGCCTATTGCATATTTTAGTGAAAAATTGAATGATGCAAAAAAGAAGTATTATGTTTATGATCAAGAGTTCTATGCAATAGTTCAAGCCTTAAAGAAATGGAGGCATTATTTATTTCCAAAGGAATTTGTTTTGTATACTGATCATTAGGCATTACAGTACCTAAAATAGAAAAGGTAAATTGAATCAAAGGCATATGAAGTGGGTAGAGTTCTTGCAGAGCTATACATTTGTGTTGAAGCATAGAAGTGGAAAATCTAACAGGGTTGCAGATGCACTAAGTAGGAGACAGTTGTTTCTTACAGTAATGCAAGTTGAAGTAGTTGGGTTTGATGAACTCAATAATCTATACCCTGAGGATCTTGATTTTTTTGAAGCATGGAAATTTTGTAAATAGCTTGTTGTTGTAGATAGAACCAAGTGGCTAGACTATTTGATTCAGGATGGTATGTTGTTCAAGGGTAGTCAATTGTGCATTCCAAGTAGTTCCATGAGGAAAAAATTGATTAAGGAGAAACACAGTGGAGGGATGGCGGGACATTTTGGTCAAGATAAGACCATTTCCATTCTTAGAGAACATTATTTTAGCCTCATATTTCACAAGATGTGAAGAGGTTTATACAAAATTGCTAGGTTTGTCAAGTAGCCAAGGGATTTAGTCACAATACTGGACTATATCAACCATTGCTTGTTCCATCAAAGCCATGGGAGGACATAAGTATGGATTTTGTTCTTGGATTTTTGAGGACACAAAGTGGTAATGACTCAATATTTGTGGTGGTTGATAGGTTCTCCAAAATGGAACATTTCCTTCCATGCCACAAAACTCATGATGTTGTCCATATTGCAGACTTGTTTTTCAGAGAGGTGGTAAGACTACATGGTCTCCCAAGGAGTATAGTTTCTGATAGAGATACTAAATTTGTGGGGTATTTCTGGAGAACATTGTGGAAGAAGTTGAGAATAGACTTGAAATTCAGTTCTACACATCACCTGCAGATTGATGGCCTAACAAAAGTGGTAAATAGAAGTCTGGGAAATTTTCTGAGATGTTTAGTTGGGGAGAAGCCCAAGGGGTGGGATTTGATTCTACCATAAGCAAAGTTTTCTTACAATAACTCTATAAATAGGAGTACTAGTAGATCACCATTCCAAATTGTATATGGAAGTAGCCCAAGGACTGCACCAGAATTGAGGAAGATAGAGCAAGGGGAGAGAACAAGTACTGAAGCTAAAGAATTTGTTGAATATATCAAATGTCTACATGAGGAGGTCCATGCACACATTACCAAGATGAACCAATAGTATAAAGCTAGGGCTGATCAAAGGAGAAGACATAAGGAGTTCCAAGTAGGGGATCTAGTCATGGTATACTTAAGAAAAGAAAGATTTAGAGTCAGTACTTACAACAAGCTGAAAATGACAAAATTTGACCCCTACAAAATTTTGAAGAAACATGACTCAAAAAATGCATATGAAGTAGATTTTCCAAATGGAATTCACATTTCTCCTATTTTCAACATTGCAGACTTAACAGAGTATCATGATGATGGTGTAGATGAGGAGTTGATGTTAGAGCCATGTCCAATTCCTACTTCTAAGAAGGAGGAGATAGAGGAGAATTTGGATAGTCGTGTGGGTAGGAGCACCAGAAATAGGTAGTATGAAGAGTATTTAGTCAAGTGGAAAGGACGACCGATAGAGGACTCAACTTGGATATTAGAAGTTGAAGTTTCCCATTTGAGATTTCCTCTACCATTCATAAAGTGACAGGGTCACTTTTCAATCTACCTTGGGTGTGTGATGCAAGAGCATCCAGAGGTATAAGGGCAATCCTGTGTCACCCAAAAAATGTACTTAGACTTAGTTTCTATTTCATGTGTTTTCATTTTTAGATACCCATTTGGGTCAAATAAAGGTTCCAACTCTCACAGCTCCACTATCATTGTTCTAGATTAGAGTATTTGAACACCTTGGGATACGTGTAAATGCCAAAAAAATAGGAGTATGTAATTGAGCCATCATTTTGGTGAAGTAGAAGGTGTAAATTGGTTGGATAATTGTAATTGTAATTTAGAGCATTCCAGAAAAGGAATCAGGTCAAAAGGCCCTACGGATTGAAAGTTATCGCAATTTATCAATTTTTTGAGACATCCTAAGAGTGCTTCAAAGTCATGTTTAGGGCATTAAATGACCTCATATAGGGTCAAAAAATGGGGAATGAGAAAATCTTATACATAGGGCTATAGAGCACTTTGAGAGTTGTTTGGAAATGTAGATAGTTTGTCAATCGGAGCTACGGTTCAAAAGTTATGCCTCCCAGAAGTTCGGTCACCGTTTCTGGATTCTTCTAATTTTGTGCTCACTTCTAATGAAACTTCTAGAGCCTTCTATTTGTTTGGGTGATGCCAACTAGCACTTTCTAGAATTTATTCCTAATCCTTAACCCTCCAGGGTCTATTTAAGATCATTTCTAGCATTGTAAAAGACAGTTTGGAGTGGAGTTTGAGAGAAGGTACTGGGAGAAGAATTTATCCCTAGATTTATGCTATTGTAAACCCATAGGGCATGTTTTGGAGTCTATTTATTTGCACTAAGTGTACTAGAATATTTTCACAATTAATAAAATTTTCCCTTTCCTATTGTGTCCATTCTGTGCTTGGGTTGTGTCCCCATCAAGTGGTATCAGAGCTAGTTTTCTTAAGTGTGTAGATAGAGTGTCGACTATGAGGTAGTTTGCACCAGGACTGTGTGGTTGTGAGTTTGAGTTAAGAAGATGCCTCCATGAAGAGAACATGGTGGAAGGGTCGAAGCTATTAATCCTGAGGAGGTTAGAGCCTTCCAAAGGCAGGTACAAGCATTGCAAGAGGAGCTTCGTAGAGGAGCAAATGTTACTGTAGGTGACGAAAGTGAGGATGAAAATGAAGAAGAAGAAATTGGACTAGAAGGGGAATTTGATGGGGAAGTTCTAAATTAGGTAGAGGAAAGGCTTTTTAGGGCCATTACTAAGTTTGAGAAAAGACCTACAATTGATGTGGTTGTATTTTCAAGAAATCTAAAACTAGATGAGTTGATGAACTGGATCAATGAACTGGAAGAGTACTTTGAGTATGAGGATATGAGGGATCTAGATAGGGTTAAGTTTGCAAAGGCCAAACTAAAAGGCCATGCTAAAATCTAGTGGCAAGAGGTTCAATTGGAAAGAAATAGAAGAGGAAAGGAGAAAATACAAGGTGGGATCACATGGTGGACAAACTAAAGAAGCAATTCATTCCTGTTGACTACGAGCTTGATTTGTTTAAGAAGATGCATAAGTTAAAGCAAGTAGGAAAATCAGTCCAAGAATATATAGAGGAGTTTTATCAACTTCTGATTAGAGTGGGGCATGTAGAAGCAAATAAGGAGAAGGTTGCTCATTATATCAGTGGGTTGCAACCTAGCATCCAGGAGGAATTAAGTCTGGTAAAAATGACCAGTGTTGAAGAGACATACCAGTTTGCCCTACGAGTTGAAGAGAAGCTAAATAAAAGGTTTGAAAGGAGACAAAGAGGGCACGGTCAAGGAGGAAGGGGTAGTGGTTGGTCATTTGGAGGCCGAAATGAAACCCAAAAGAATAATGAAGATTGGGGTACTAGCAGGAACTAGAGGAATGAGGGTTTCAACCGCTCCCATGATAAAGACTTTGGAAATCAAAGAGGAAGTGGTAGAGGATGTGGAAAAGGAAGAGGAGACTTTTGTGGTACCTGTTTCTATTGCAATTAAGAAGGTCATCATGCCTTTGAATGCCCTCAATGACAAGGAAGGATAGATAGGAGAGCTAAGGGTCAAGCTAGGGTTGCTCATGTGGATGAGGATGCACAATCATCACATTTAGAGAATGCAGAAAGAGGAGAGACTTTAGTAAATGAAAGGGTCCTACTAAGTGGTGAGATTGAACCAAGACAAAGGAGGAGTTTATTCAGTACTAGGTGCAAGCGTGAGGATAAATGTTATGATGTAATCATTGATGGTGGTAGCATTGATAACTTGGTATCAGAGGAGATGGTCTCTAAGTTGAAGCTCAAGAGAGAGACACGCCCCCAACACTATCAAATTGCTTGGGTGAAAGATGATCACAAGGTCCTGGTAAGTGAACAATGTTTAGTGAAGTTCAAAATTGGGAGTTACCATGATGAAGTTCTTTGTGATGTTATTCCAATGGATGTTTTCCATCTTTTGTTGGGTAGACCGTGGAAGTTTGATAGGCATGCAATACATGATGGTCATGCAAACACATACTCTCTAACAAAGGATGGAGTTTGCCACAAACTGAAGCCCATGAAGAAGGAAGGTGAAAAGGTATGTATTAGTGTTAGGATTTGTCTTGTTGATGGAAGTAAGTTTTTGGATGGCATGAAACATCAGCGTATGTGCTATGCTTTGATTCCTAGGAAAGATAAAGAAGCTAATAGTGAAATACCACTTGAAGTTTCAGATTTACTAAGTGAGTTTGGAGATATCATCTCTGATAATGTTCTAGAAGGATTGCCACTAGTAAGGCAGATCATTCATTAGATATATTTAATCCCACGAGCTAGTTTTCCTAACAAGGTTTCTCACAGGATGACTCCTACTGAAACCGAGGAGCTAAATATATAGGTTTAGGAGCTATTGAGGAAGGGCTTGATTTGGGACAGCCTAAGTCCATGTTTCATACCTACAGTAATGGCACCAAAGCAGAATGGAGAGTGGTGGATGTGTATAGACTCTCGAGCTATAAATAGGATAACCATGAAGTATCAATTTCCATTGTCAAGAATGGATGATCTTATGGACTGCTTGAGTTGAGCTCAATACTTCACAAAGATAGATCTCAAGAGTGGCTATGATCAGATACAGATACAAGAAGGAGATGAGTGGAAAAACTTCCTTCAAGACCAAGGAGGGTCTTTATGAGTGGTTAGCCATGCCCTTTGGATTGATGAATGCCCCAAGCACCTTCATGCGGCTTATGAATAAGGTACTTAAGAAGTTCTTGGGAAAATTTGTTATTGTCAATTTGGATGATATTTTAATTTTTAGCAAGACTTTGGAAGAATATTTATTGCATATTTGTAGTGTCCTTGAAAGGTTAAGTGAAGAGAAACTATTAATTAATCTGAAGAAGTGTATCTTTGCAAAAAGGGAGTTAGTCTACTTGGGGTTTGTTATATCACCTAAAGGTCTCAAAATGGATCTAGAGAAGGTAAAAGCCATCTTGGAATGGCCTACTCTAAGGTCTACTACTAAGGTAAAATCATTTCATGGTCTGGTTAGTTTTTAGAGGAAGTTGATTAAGAATTTTAGTGGCATACATGCACCCCTGACTGACACAATAAGAGGGGATAGAAAAGAGTTCAAATGGACTGCGGTAGCTGCGAGAAGTTTTGAAATGTTGAAGAAGAAGGTAACAGAACAACCTATGTTGGCACTTCCAGATTTTAGAAAGGTGTTCCAGGTGGATTGTGATGC
The DNA here is from genome assembly GCA_028749045.1 of Cupressus sempervirens. Taxonomy (NCBI): domain Eukaryota; kingdom Viridiplantae; phylum Streptophyta; class Pinopsida; order Cupressales; family Cupressaceae; genus Cupressus; species Cupressus sempervirens. The sequence goes on along the minus strand of CM053785.1, from coordinate 16,651,474 downwards.
TAGTGGTAGTGCTATTGGAGCTATATTAAGCCAAGAAGGTAAGCCTATTGCATATTTTAGTGAAAAATTGAATGATGCAAAAAAGAAGTATTATGTTTATGATCAAGAGTTGTATGCAATAGTTTAGGCCTTAAAGAAATGGAGGCATTATTTATTTCCAAAGGAATTTGTTTTGTATACTGATAATCAGGCATTACAGTACCTAAATAGCAAAGGTATATTGAATCAGAGGCATATGAAGTGGGTAGAGTTCTTGCAGAGCTATACATTTGTGTTGAAGCATAGATGTGGAAAATCTAATAGGGTTGCAAATGCACTAAGTAGGAGACAGTTGTTGCTTACAGTAAAGCAGGTTAAAGTAGTTGGGTTTGATGAACTCAAGAATCTGTACCCTGAGGATCTTGATTTTTCTGAAGCATGGAAAGCTTGTAAAGAGCCTGTTGCTATAGATAGAACCAAGTGGCTAGACTATTTGATTCAAGAGGGTATGTTTTTCAAGGGTAGTAAATTGTGCATTCCAAGGAGTTCCATAAGGGAAAATTTGTTTAAGGAGAAACACAGTGGAGGGATGGTAGGACATTTTGGTCAAGATAAGACCATTGCCATTCTTAGAGAACATTATTTTAGCCTCAGATATCACAGGATGTGAAGAAGTTTGTACAGAGTTGCCAGGTTTGTCAAGTAGCCAAGGGATTTAGTCACAATACTAGACTATATCAACCATTTCCTATTCCATCAAAGCCATGAGAGGACATAAGTATGGATTTTGTTCTTGGATTTTTGAGGACACAAAGGGGTAATGACTCGGTATTTGTGGTGGTTGATAGGTTCTCCAAAATGGCACATTTCCTTCCATGCCACAAAACTCATGATGTTGTCCATATTGCAGACTTGTTTTTCAGAGAGGTGGTAAGTGTACATGGTCTCCCAAGGAGTATAGTTTCTGATAGAGATACTAAATTTGTGGGGTATTTCTAGAGAACATTGTGGAAGAAGTTGAGAACAGACTTGAAATTCAATTCTACACATCACCTGTAGACTGATGGCCAAACAGAAGTGGTAAATAGAAGTTTGGGCAATTTGCTGAGATGTTTAGTTGGGGATAAGCCCAAGGGGTGGGATTTGATTCTACCACAAGAAAAGTTTTCTTACAATAACTCTATAAATAGGAGTACTGGTAGATCACCATTCCAAATTGTATATGGAAGTAGCCCAAGGACTGCATCAAAATTGAGGAAGGTAGAGCAAGGGGAGAGGAAAAGTGCTGAAGCTGAAGAATTTGCTGAACATATCAAATGTCTACATGAGGAGGTCCAAGCACACATTACTAAGATGAACCAATAGTATAAATCTAGGGCTGATCAAAGGAGAAGACATAAGGAGTTCCAAGTAGGGGATCTAGTCATGGTACACTTAAGAAAAGAAATATTTCTAGCTGGTACTTACAATAAGCTGAAAATGAAGAAATTTGACCCCTGTAAAATTTTGAAGAAACATGACTCAAGAAATGCATATGAAGTAGATTTGCCAGATGGAATTCACATTTCTCCTATTTTCAGCATTGCAGACTTAATAGAGTATCATGATGATAGTGTAGATGAGGAGCTGATGTTAGAGCCATGTCCAATTCCTACTTCTAAGAAGAAGGAGATAGAGGAGATTTTGGATAGTCATGTGGGTAGGAGCAACATAAATAGGTAGTATGAAGAGTATTTGGTCAAGTGGAAAGAATGGTTGATAGAGGACTCAACTTGGATAGCAACAACTAAGGTTTCCCATTTGGGATTTCCTCTACCATTCATAAAGTGACAGGGTCAATTTTCAATCTACCCTAGGTGTCTAATGCAGGAGCATCCAGAGGAATAAGGGAAATCCTATGTTACCCAAAGAATGTACTTAGACTTAGTTTTTTTTTCATATGTTTTCATTTTTGGATACCTATTTGGGTCAAATAAAGGTTCCAACTCTCACAGCTCCACTATCAATGTTCTAGGTTAGAGTATTTGAACACCTTGGGATAGGTGTAAATGTCAAGAAAATAGGAGTATGTAATTGAGCCATAATTTTGATGAAATAGAAGTTTTAAATTGGTTGGATGATTGTAATTGTAATTTAGAGCATTCTAGAAAAGGAATCAGGTGAAAAGGCCCCACGGATTGAAAGTTATCGCAATTTTTTAGTTTCTAGAGACATCATAAGAGTGCTTCAAAGTTAGGTTCAAGACATTAAATGACCTTGTGAAGGGCCAAAAAATGGGGTATGATCAAAGCTTGTCCATAGGGCTATAGAGTGCTTCAATAGCTTTCTAAAAATGTAAACGGTTCATCAATCAAAGCTACAGTTCAAAAGTTATGCCTCCCAAAAGTTTGGTGACCGTTTTTGGATTCTTCTAATTTTGTGTTGGCCTCTAATGTGACTTCTAGAACCTTCTATTTGGTCGGTGGATGCCAACTAGCACTTTCTAGAATGTATTCCTAATCCTTAACCCACCGAGGTCTATTTAAGAACATTTCTGGCATTGTAAAAGATAGTTCAGAGTGGAGTTTGAGAGAAGGTACTGGGAGAAGAATTTATCTCCAGATTTATGCTATTGTAAGTCCATAGGGCATGTTTTAGAGTCTATTTCTCTACACTAAGTGTACTAGCATATTTTTATAGTTAATAAAATTTTCCCTTTCCTATTGTGTCCATTCTATGCTTGGGTTGTGTCCCCATCACCTAGTGTCGCACATGCGAGAAGTTGTATAGACTGTGAGTTGATAGTGCTATTGTAATTATGATTTAATTAATTAATTTATTATAATTAATTGGAAAAGCTTCAAAGTTGACTCGAGGAATTATTCTGAAGATACGGTATAAAGCAAAGATGTTTTCCTTGTTTGTATGGAAGAAGTGATCATTGTATTTAATGTGAAGTGTGAAAAGGAGAAGAGTGTTTGGTCAACACAAGTAAGCAATCCACGGGATTATTTGATGCAAGATTTGTGATCCAGTTATAAGATGAGAAGGAGTAGAAGACTGGTTGAAAGAATAGAGAAAGAAGAAGGAGTACTATTCATTTCTATTATTCTACAAGGAATAATATAGAGATCATTTGGACAATGGGTTCATTGGTCTTGCCCCGAAAGTTTTTTGGATAGTGGGTCCATTTGTCTTCTACAACTTCTAACAAGGTTGGAATCTCCTAATAGGGATTCAAAGTCTCATAACAAGGACTTATATGTATTGAATGTTGTTATAGACTCCTAATAGGGTCAATCCTCTAACAAGGAATATTTATATTAGTACATCATCTTTTAGGTACCATCCACACCAGTTTTTTCCTTTGATCAAGGGTTTCACTAGTTAACATATCAGGTGTTATTGTGCATGAGTATCTTGTTGTGGTTTCTAATTATATTGCTCATATGGTTAAAGTTTAATAAGTTTGATAATTGTGATAATAGTTGGATAACTAATTCAACCCCCCCCCCCCTCCCCCACCAAAGTTATATTGGTGGACTATATATTCTAAAAATTGGTATTAGAGCACCAAGTCCTTGAAGGAAAATATTAACAGCTTTAAGAGATCAATGGAAAATATTTTCAGAAAAGATAGTCCCAAGTCAAATAGAAGAAAGTTTGACACAGAGAAGGTGGATATTCTTGGTGAGTTATCAGATATGTGTAATGATCTAAACATTGATTTTTCTTATTCAAAATCCTTTTGTTGCATACAAATGAATAGAAGTGCAATAAAATCCTTATCTAAAGAAGACATGAAGATCAAAGAAGGATTTCATCTACTTATGAAAAGAGAGCGAGAAGGTATGAAAATTTTCATTTGTTGGACATGTAAAGATCTTGGTCACTTTTCATCAATATGTCCTATGATAGCAAGAAAATCTAGAAAGAGTTTAGTTTTTGCAGAAGTTAATAAGCTTGAAATGGTTAAGGAAGAGGAAGAAAAAGAAGAGTTATTTGTAGTAACTATTATTGATGATTATAATCTAGAAATTGTTAGACAAAATGTAGAAGTTTTGTTTGAGACTAACAATGATCTCCAGAATGATGTATAAACTATTGAGCAAAGAGGTGAAAAAATATTTAAACCAAGAGATGAGATAAGAGTTGAGATAAAAACTCCTACCTCTAACGAAAATATGACAAAGAATTGCCCTCCAGAGAAGACAATTAGAAGGAAAGACAAATGTGTGATGACAAGAAATAGAGTTAATGAGGAATTATGTCTGATTTCTCAAGTTGAACCTAACAGTGCAAATGAAGCATGTAAAGAGGATCATTGGATTCAAGCAATAAAAGAAGAACTAGATTAGATTGTGAAAAATGAAACATGGGAATTAGTTCCTAGACCTAAAAATAGGAATGTTATAGGAACCAAATGGGTATTTAGAAACAAGATGAATGAACAAGGTGAAGTTATAAGAAATAAGGCTAGACTTGTGTGCAAAGGATATTCATAGCAAGAAGGAATAAACTAAGACGAGACATATGCCCTTGTAGCTAGAATCAAAGTATTAAGAATTTTCTTCACTTATGCAGTGAACAAGAAGTTCAAACTATATCAAATGGATGTTATATTAGCCTTCCTAAATGGAGAACTTAAAGAAGAGGTATATGTTAGAAATAGGGATTACTGAGGAGGGGGGTGGGTGAATCAGTAATCTACAAATTTTAGTCACCAACTAGATATTATTACTTAGTTTAAACCATGCATAACAACATAGTAAATTAATGTTGAACAGTAATAGTAACAATGCACAAAGATAACTCATAACACCATATTTTTTTAACTGGGGAAACCCTGGCCAAGGGAAAACCTCAGTAGGGATGATACCCACTAGATAGTGTACTAATATATAAGTTCCTTGTCAAAGGATGGACCTTGTTAGGAGTCAATGAGAAAATTTAGTATAAGTAGTCCATGTTTGGAGACTTTAAATCCCTATTAGGAGATTCCAACCTGGTTAGGAGTTGTGGTATAGTAGATGCAAGATGAGCTCACTACCCAAACATGCACTTCCAATTACAAGAAGAGCTCACTACCCAAACAAGTAATTGGACTTTTAGAATAGGTATTGTATCTTCTTCCTTGACTAATCTCTAATCTTTAGCTTGATCTCAGATCATCAAATAGCTCATATTTATAACTTTTCATATATCAATTTCACAAAAGTTTTCATATAGCACTTGCAATCATAATCATAATTCATAAATCACAATTACTTCTTGTGCTTACAATTCTGCTTCACTTACACTCTTCTTATCACAAAATGTCCTTTGCAAAATACCATGTCTTTACAAAAATCATTGTTGGGTCAGCTAAGACCACAATCCACTTTTCCAACTTAGAGTAAAAATCTAGGATGTTGGCTCTAATTGGACAAGTAATTATTTTGTAAACAAAACAATTCTTTCCTTCAATTTTTCTGTCATGTTTTGCTTCAATCATGATTATCTCTGTTATGTACAATCTATACTAACTTTTGAGGTTATATACATTATCACCAACATGTATACTACCTCCATATAAATTTTATATTCATAATATGACATCAGAAACAAGTTATAAACAAAACAATACACTATTGTAAACCAAATTCTATACTTAAACAAATTTTTGATTACCAATCACTAAGTAGCTTTATTTCTGAGGTTTCCTATGAACATGTACATCATGTGTTTCCATAAATGACAACAATTACATATCACTATTAGCCAATTGTCAACAATCTCACCCTTTGGCATTGATGGCAAAAAAAAAGGGAAAATTGGCTAAGTGACAAAGATTTAACACCACAAAAATAAACAACACCTTACATAACATCTATTATAAGTTGTTCATCTTTATAGATGCTCCCCCTTACAATATACTTTAGACTTTTATCTTCTCTTTACCTGATTTACAATTTTCACATTGTATCTCTCCCCCTTTGACATCAATGACTAAGGTCAAAATGTCAAGATTCTATCCAAAAATGTTGTCCTTCCTTATGTTCATATGATCTTCATGCAATCATAAAAATTAGCCTTCAGACTATCCATACCCTTAATCCATGTTTCTTTGGTAGAATTAGTTGAGGTAAGTATTGCACATAAAGCATATGATGCAATCTCAACCGTGTTCATATATGAATACAAAAAGTTGGAATATGTGTCCTTAGCCTTGACACATTCCTCACTTTTTCTCAACAAAATATAATTTCAGAGCAACAGATTCTCTAAAATCTGATATCCTCTTCAAGATCTATTCCTTCTGAAGTTCTAGTTTCCTGATGTCACTATGAATATTGGACACTTGTTTTTCAAAATTATCTACTTTGCAAGATGGATGTTGGATCTGGCTGGATAAAGCCTCTAGCTTGCTCATCTTTACTTATATCTTACTATCAATGTCTTTAGTTAGTTTGTATGATAATATACAAAGTTTTCCCATCCTATTGGCATTTTCAAAATTCTTTTATAAAAGTATCAAGATTAACTAAGTCATTCTTGATATTATGATAGATGGTTCTAAACAAGTTAGCATCATGGGAAATCTATGCCTTTGCCTCTACAACATTCAACAAATTGGTAAACTCTTCATCAAATGATTTTAGTGCTACTTATTCCCTCTATTCAGGATCTAATTTTGTGTCTTTTACTACCAAGGTACTGTGCAATCTGTCTATAACTTCCATTAAAGTTCTTTGTAAACTCTCCACTTTCTTGTTCTTCTTAATAAGCTTTGTTAGGGATGAGATTAGATCTATTTGATCATCATCATTAGTAGATAAACTAGATAGAGAGAGTGAAGTGGATGAACTAGATGGTTTAATATCATCCTACCTTTGTTTCTTCACTGCTTCTTTTGTTCTTCTCTCTTCTTCTTCTTTCTTTTCTCTTTACTCTATTTCTCTCTTCTTCTTTTCATCATCCTTTGTTTTCTTTCTCATCTCTTCTTCTACAATTCTTCTCTCTTCATCCTCTTTCTTTCTTTTATTTTCTTCCTCAAGAAATTTCTTCTTGGCCTCGTCTATTTTATTCTTTTCTTCCTCAAGTAGCCTTTTCTCTTCTTCAATTTGTCTCAACTTGTCCTCAATATCTTGGTGTCTAGTTCATTAAGTTCAGAACCACTGAATGGATTGGTATCATCAATGTTAATGGTAACATTGGTTTGATCAATTTTCATAGTGTCACCACTCACTAACACTTTCGAGGTTCTAGGTGCTAGAGGAGATGCTTCTTTTGACTCTGTCAATATTTGACTAATTGTTGCTACAGTCTCACTTCTTAGGTTGTCCTTTTCACCTACCATAAATAGAAATGGTCTCAATTTATTCCTCAAATATGGTCCAAGGTTATTCAAAAATCTTTTAATTTCATCTTCATCATCAGTCTTGCAAATAGTTCTAAGCTTAGATTTACAAAGTTCTAGGTCTTCTTCCCTTGCAAGAGCCTTCTTTTGAATGAGTCTCTCATAGACTTTCTAGTTAATAATGGTTTGAAGATCCTTCAATTTCAGATTATTTTCTATGATATATCTCACATTAGATATATCAATCTAGTCCTTCTCAAAAAAATTGTACAAATCATAAAACTTGTTCATCTAAAAAAAATTACCTTCATTGGTAATAATGGTATTGATCTTATCTATCTTCAGCTTCCAAAGTTTTCGAGCTTTGTCTACTGCTTGCTTTGTTTGAATCACTTTTTTTGCTTGCTTGGTTTCTTGTTCCTCATCTTCTTCATCACTAGAATCAATAGTCAACAATGTTTTCTATCTTTTTCCTAGTCTGGTGGCCTATTGTTTTACTCTCTTTTTTTTAGTAGACACTACTTCCACCAATCTTTTAGAATTTATTTTTGGTTCATTGGGTTGAACATCGGACACTGCTACATACAAAATGTTTTATTATGAAGATGTCTCAGCAATAGATACTAACAAAGGTTGAATGTTTAGTATTCCTTTCTTCATCATTTGTCTTACAACCTCAAATTCACTCTCTATCATTCTAGCCTCTGATAGTGCCTTCTTCATTATAGATTCTACTTTCTTCTGTGATGCCTTATCCAAGGTTGCTTGATGAGTTTTCCATGTGATCTCATCATATGTACCAAATCTATATTTTGTTAGAAATGCTTTAGAATAATAGGGGGGTGGGGGGGTGAATCAGTTATTCAAGGTCCAAATGTCCAATTCAAACTTTTTTATCAAGTAAAGTGAGCCTATTAAATTGTTCATTCATCCAAGCTTAAGCTTTTCCACTTAGCAAGTTACTTTAAATCAACATGAAAATATAACATATGAAAGATCAACACATAACACAGTGATTTACATAGAAATCCAATTTGGGAAAAACCACCAATAACATGCCACTCAATTCTTACTCTTTTGAAGTCATGCCCTATTAAAGGCTACGACACACTGTTAAATGTGACCTGGTTAAAGGATTTATCCACCATGTTAGAAGTGGGCCTAGTTAGACGACTTTAGAACATTCACTTGGAATGTAACCCTATTAAAGGATTACAAATGGTTGTTAAACCAACCTAAGTCCATAGGATTTTTACCCTAACTGATACAATATCTAGAGAGTAACAATAAGGGGTTTTGACCTGATTATAGCTTACAACTTATCTTGTAGATTTTAGATCACTCTTCATCTCTTCACAACTTGCTTGGCTTTCACCCTGTGCAACTCTAATAGCTTTTCCTCCTCTCAAGCTTTCTCTCCTTTAGCCTTCATGCTTGATGTACTAGTGCAATCTCCTATGTGACCACTTATCAAAGCATAGTCTCTATGCTCTATACTTCCTTCTTCTAGATGCCTTCTCCTTGACACCCTTCAACCACTTCACAATTTGGCACACCAGCAACTCTTGCTTCTTGGTTTGCGGCTCCTTAAATAGAAGTTTGGAATTGCTTTTTCTGCTTGATTCTTCCCTTCTTTAATTTTAGTTTGAATGGATTAGGTAGGATTCATTGAATCTAACCCACATCTTGTTCCTTCTAGAAACATCTTCAAGAATCCTCTTGAATTTTCTCAAAAATGATTTTCATAAAATTATGTGTCTCCAACTCATCATCCTTATCCTCCAATTGGTTCACAAAATTCAAGGTAACAAATTTGTCAACTCAGATCCAGCAAATCTTTGACTTTTCCAATAATGTAGCAGCTCAGCACTATTGAAATTTTGGTGCTCGGCACATATTGTGTTACTCGGCATCAACTACATTTTACTGATGCTTGAAACCTACTATGGATTCACTCACCATCCACTAAGATTTTTTGATGCTTGGCACTTGCTACTTTGCTCAGCACCTGAACATGCTCAGCTCCTTCTATATCACTCGACACATATAGATTTTTCATTTTCTCAGCTCTAACTAAAAGATCTGCTTGGCTTGAACTAGCTTGCTCGGCACTCACTAATGAACTTAGTTAAGCTTTGTATCCAACCTTGTTACAACTTATTCCTCTAGTGTTTCTAAGTATGGCCAACCTCTATATCTTCAAGTATATTATTAATACATCATTTTATCATTGTCTTAACTGATTCTTGCACTTTATTTCAAAACCATAACTCAACCTTTCCCTTAGGTGCTTTTGTTACATCTTGTTGATTAAATCCTCTTCATTAATCAACTAAGTGATAGTACTTGGATCTTATAAGCAATTGTCGTTCCAAAAAATGGTAGGTTTGACATTAATGACAAAACAATGATTGAAAACATTCTTTGTCAATCAACTTCCTTCTTTACAACAATCTTCCTCTTTGATAATGATCTTTTCAATTAGATTTCCAACAATCTCCCTCTTTGGCATTGATGGCAAACCAAATTGATCAACCATCAGACCAAACTATTCAATCAAGTTATCATAATGCTAAGTAGATTAGAATAGTAAGTCAAATTCCAAAAATAAATTGTGTTACAATTAGTTTTTGCTTCTCCCTCTTAGCTGTTGTTTCATTTTTCTTTTCTTTCTACTATATCTTCCTAAACATCCTTGTTCTCCCTCTTTTATGTGGCTTATCACTTGTTCTTTTTTATCTTGTACTACTTCCTGACTCCTTCTTACAATATCTCTCCCTCTACATGCATTGATCATTTTCTTGCTACTTCTTCCTCAACTATCTTGCCACTTCTCCCTCAATTGTTGATCAGTTTTATATGTTACTTCTTCCACTTTGACAACAATGCCAAAGACATATTATCTCAACATCTTAACATGCAACTATAGCATTTACAGGTGCTTCCAATTTCTCAATCTGTCACCTTTCTTGTGACTGATTTGGAACTTTAGCACTTTGATCACTTTAGGCATGATCCTAAAGTAAATATCCTCTACATCAATTTTTAATATGCCAACATTCAACTCATTTGATACAAGGCGGTCTTGCTTTTTCTGCAAGTAGCCTTAGTTAGGGGTACCACCCCTAACTTACCTCTAAGATATTCAAAAGCATCTTTAGGTCATGCTTCTGTGAAGATGTTAGGAATCTGTTCCTTTGAACTAACATATTCCATTCTAACTTGCTTATCTTCTACCAATTCTCTTACATAGTGATACTTAATTGCAATATGCTTTGTTTTGGCATGCATCACATGATTCTTTGATATGTTGATGGCACTTGTGTTATCACGATAGAGTATCACAGGTTCAATTACCTCTTCCTTCATACCTTGCAACAAATTTTTGATCCATACAATATTGGTGTAGTTTATAGCAGAAACAACATATTCAGCTTCTTCTATGGACTATGAGGTACAATTTTGCTTTTTTTTGGTCCAAGTAACCAATCTTTTGCCTAAGAAAAGTGTTCCTCCACTAGGTCATTTTCTGTCATCAATATCACCTCCCCAACCTACATCAATGTAGACTCTCAACTCAAACTTTTCACTCCTCTTGCAATATAAACCAAAGTCATCAATTCCTTTTAGATACCTTAGTATTTTCTTTACTACCATTAGATGATTTTCTCTTGGATTTGCAAAAAATATTTCCACTATTCCAACAGTTAATGCAATGTCTAGTCTACTATGTACAACATACTACAACTTTTCAATCATTGATCTATACAATGTCTAATTCACTTTAGCTGACTCATCATTCTTTGATAGCTTATGTCCTATTACCATTGGTGTATTGATTAGTTTTGAGTCTTCTAATCCAAATGTCATGAGTATCTCCTTGATGCATTTTGATTGGGTCACAAATATGCCATGCTTTAGTTGATGTACTTGTAATCCAACAAAGTGATTTCTCCAAACATTGACATCTCAAACTCATGTTTCATTTTGTTAGTAAAATCTTTTCATATGGCATCTTTTCCTCCAAATATTATGCCATCAACAAAGATTTCAGATATCAAAACGTCTTTACCTTTTTCTACCTTGATATATAGGTTGTTATTGTCATCTATTCTTTCAAATCATGTCTTCACAAGATGTTTGTGTAGTCTCTCATACCATGCTCTAAGTGTTTGCTTCAAACCATAGAGTGCTTTATGCAGTTTGTAGACCATATCTTTTTTGTTGTCATCAACAAATTCTTCTGGTTGTTCTATGTAGACTTCCTCTTCCAGTATGCCATTTAGAAAAGAAAACTTTATATCCATCTAGTAGACTTTGAAACCTTTATAAGTAGCATATGTAAGTAGTGTTCTGACTCCTTCCATTCTCACAATAATGGAAAATGTTTCCCCATAATCCAGTCTTTCTTCTTCTGCATAACCTTTGCAAACTAGTCTGGCTTTGTTTCTTGTTATCTCACCATTCTCATCAAACTTTTTCCTAAAGACCCATTTGGTACTAATCACATTCTTATCAACTGGTCTAGGAACTAGGGGCCAAGTTTTGTTCTTCTCAATCTGATCTATCTCTTCTTCCATAGCTTTATGCCAATTATCATCTTGTAGTGCACCATTTACTATTTTGGGCTTAACCTTGCTTAGCAGACATGATTCATTCCTTAATTCATTCCTTTTCATTGGTCTGGCATCCTTGTTACGAATGATTTGTTCTGCAAGGTGACGTCTGCTCACATACTTGACTAGTCTTGGTTCTATCCTTCTTTCCATGTTTGGTCCTTTAGCTTCAGAGTCACTTTTCACATCACTGTCTAGTATTTCATCATCTCTCCCATGTGTAATGTTTTCAGAATCGAAATGCACATTATCTTCATTCTACAACTCATCTTCTAAATGCAGTTTGGCATTCACTAGTTGTGACTTAGCTAATACTAAAATTTGTTGTTGATTCCCAACTTGATTGGCAGCTTCATCCTCAACAGTCATTCCTTCATAGAAGTATACAAAATATCTATAATCTTCTAATTTCTTAGATTCATCAACTTGGACTTTTACATGCTCATCAAAATTTACATTTGCACTCTCCACAATATTGTTGGTGTTAGTATTCAAACACTTGTACTCCTTACTTTTAGTGGAGTATCCAAGGAATATGCCTTCATCACTTTTTGCATCAAACTTTCCATTTCTAGTATCTTTAAGAATATAGAATTTACAACAAAATACTTTGAAATGTTTTACATTAGGTGAGTGACCATACCATAGTTCAAAAGGTGTTGCACTTGTACCTTTCTTGACTTGTACTTAATTCAAGGTATAAACAGTAGTAATTACAACTTCTCTCCAGTACTTTAGAGCAATATTTTTCTCCATCATCAATGTTCTAGCACAGTCTATTACTACTCTATTCCTTCTTTTAGCAATACCATTCTGAGGTGGAGTTCTTGGTGCTGATGTTTGTCTCTTGATTCCTTTATCATTGAAAAATGTCTCAAATTCTTTTGATGTAAACTCTCCTCCTGTATTTGATCTTAGACACTTTAGACTCTTTCTTGTTTCTTTCTCAACTCTAGCCAAATACCATTTGAACATTTGAAATGCATCAGATTTTTGCTTCAAGAACATGGTAGTCATCATCCTGGAATAGTCATCCACAAATAACATTATGTATATATATCCTTGGTAGCTTTGTACTTCTATTGGACCACATAAGTTTGTATGGACTAGTTCTAATACTTCTCTGGAAATGTAGGTTTTTCTTTTGAAACTTGACTTGGTCATCTTTCTTAGTTGACATTGTTTGCACATTATATTTTCAAGCTTCTTTAACTTAGGCAAACCTCTAACTTTCTTCCTTTTACTAATGCTGTTAAGATTGTCAAAGTTAAGATGAAATAACCTTTTATGCCATAACCAAACATCATCAAGTTTAACAATAAGACAGGTTGCATCTTTCATATCTAGGTAAAATAGATTACTCGTAGTTTGTTCACCTTTTCCTATCAAATTTTTGTTAGTGTCATAGATTTTGGCAAATTTTTTTCCAAATTCTACTTTGCAACCTATATTGCCTAACTATGATACACTCAACAAATTGTAGTTCAATCCTTCAACATAGTATGCATGATCACATGAGATTTTCTCTGTAAGTTTAATGGAACCTTTTCCTTTGATTTGACATGGAGCATCATTACCAAATCTAACACTATTTCCATCATACTAAGTAAAGGTAATGAACTTACTTTTGTCTCTTGTCATGTGATGTGAGAATCCATTGTCTATGATGCATTTTTCATTTTTGTTTACACAGGTTACCAGTGTTGTTGTATCATCTTCATCCGATTCATCCTTCATGCCTACATAGACTACTTCATCATCATTCTCATCAGAATCTTCTTCAACAATACAGCATATTTTTCCTTTTTCCTTGTAATCTCTACTATCATCTTCTCTTTTGTTCTTGTACTTGTTTCCTTCTTTGTAATTCTTCTTTTGTTTACACCTTGTATCAATATGTCCTACTTCATTGCAATTAAAACAATTGATAGGTAGGTTACCTTTGAATTTACCTTTGCCTCTATGAAGTCTTTTGGCTAGTAATGCTTCTAGTTGTTCCACATCTTCCTCATTTGTGCTACTATCATTGGATGCATATTTTCCTTTTATAATCTTCTTCTTTGATTTCACCTCCTCAGCGCCTTTCAATGTCACCTTGGCCTTGAAAGAAGATTCAAGGTTCTCAGGTCTGTAGCTATCATAATTGGACAATTCAAATGCAGTGAGTCTCCCTACTATTCCTTCAAAAGTTAGTTGGTTTCCTAGTACACATCTTAACTCTTGGATGGCTAAAAATCCAATAGCATAGATAGAGAGAAAGGTTCTTAAGTATTTAATATTAACAATATCATCTTCTAATTGACCACCAAAACTCCTTATTGCACTTACCACTTCTTTCATTCTAGCAGCATATTGTGCAGCATTGTCACCTTCCTCCATTTTCATGTCATCAAACTTTCCACTGAGGTTTTCTCTTTTTGTTCTTTGAACATTTTGATCTCCTCCACTTGAATGTAGAATCACATCCTTTGATGTCATCAAATTCAACATAGTTGAGTATAGAGGCAATTCTAGCATTTCGTGATTTTGTTCCTTCCTTTTGTTCAAATCATGTACAGAAAGGGGTCCAGCCAGGTCTACATGTTCCACTCCAATTGAGGTTTTAGCATATTCACCTATTGATCCAAGGTGTAGTTTCATTAGGCTTTGCCATGCAACAAAGTTATCTCTGTTAAGCTTGGGAACTTCTCTCTTGGACATCTTGATCTTCCTACTTCTAGTACCTTTAAACTAAATTAGCAGATGGCTCTGATACCAATTTTTAGAAATTCTTTAGAACAACTGAGAGGGGGAGGGGTGGGTGGGGGGGGGAGGCGGGGTGTGAATTAGTTATTCAAGGTCCAAATGTCCAATTCAAACTTTTTTATCAAGTAAAGTGAGCCTATTAAACAGTTCATTCATCCAAGCTTAAGCTTTCCCACTTAGCAAGTTACTATAAATCAACATGCAAACATAACACATGAAGGATCAACACATAACACAATGATTTATGTGGGAACCCAATTTGGAAAAAACCACCAGTAACATACTACCCAATTCTTACTCTTCTAAAGTGATGCCATGTGAAAAGCCTACCCTATTAAAGGCTACAACAAACTATTAAATGTGACCTGGTTAGAGGATTTATCCACCCTGTTAAAAGTGGGCCTAGTTAGAGGACTTTAGAAGATTCACTTAGAATGTCACCCTATTAAAGGATTTACAAATGGATATTAAACCAACCTAAGTCCATAGGATTTCTATTTTAACTGATATGATTGCTAGAGAGTAACAATAAGGGGTTTTGACCTGATTACAACTTACAACTTATCTTACAAATTTTAGATCACTCTTTAGCTCTTCACAACTTGCCTACCTTTTAGTCTTTGTAGCTTTGACAGCTTGTCCTCCTCTCAAGTTTTGTCTCCTTGAGTCTTCATGCTCAATTTACCAGTGCAATCTCCTATATGACCACTTATCAAAGCAAAGTCTTTGTGCTTTGTACTTCCTTCTTCTAGATGCCTTCTCCTTAACACCCTTCAACCACTTTGCAATTTGGCACACCAAGAACTCTTGCTTCTTGGTTTGTGACTCCTTAAATAAAAGTCTAGAATTACTTTTTCCACTCGATTCTTCCCTCCTTCAATTTTAGTTCAAATGGATTAGGTAGGATTCATTGAATCTTACCCACATCTTGTTCCTTCTAGAAACATCTTGAAGAATCCTCTTGGATTTTCTCAAAAATGATTTTCATAAAATTTTGTGCCTCTAGCTCATCATCCTTATCCTCCAACTAGTTCACACAATTCAAGGTAACAACTTTGCCGGCTCAAATATGGAAAATCTTTGACTTTTCCAATAATGCAATAGCTTGACACTATTGAAATTGTGGTGCTCAGCACATACTGTGTTACTTAGCATCAAATACATTTTACTAATGCTTGGCACCTACTATGGATTCACTTGGCATCCACTAAGATTTTCAGATGCTCAACACTTGTTACTTTTCTTAGCACTTGAACACGCTTGGATCCTTCTATATCACTCAGCACATACTAGATTTTTCATTTGCTTAGTTCTAACTAAAAAATCTGCTCAGCTTGAACTAGCTTACTTGGCACTCACTAATGAACTTAGTTAAGCTTTGCAGTCAACCTTGTTACAACTTATTCCTCCAGTGTTTCTAAGTATGGCCAACCTCTATATCTTCAAGTATATTATCAATACATCATTTTATCATTGTCTTAACTAATCCTTGCACTTCATTTCAAAACTATAACTCAACCTTTCCCTTACGTGTTTGTGTTACATCTTGTTGATTAAATCCTCTTCATCGATCAACTAAGTGATAGTACTTCAATCTTATAAGAAATTGTCATTCTAGCAAATGGTAGGTTTGACATCAATGATAAAAAAATGATTGAAAACATTCTTTGTCAACCAACTTCCTTCTTTACAACAATCCCCCTCTTTGATAATGATCTTTTCAATCAAATTTCTAACATATTTTTCTTTGTCTCTATCTAAATTCAATAATAAATCAATATAACCAACTGCTATATCATTATTCAATTCATTGCTCAAGGGATCAAGTAATTTTTCTTGAGGTTTCACTACTTGAATATAGGTATAATTTGTATCAACCAAAATACAAATGTCTTCCTTAAATCTATCCACAATTGCAAGTGCAATTATGAATCTTTGTTTCATTTCATTTTGCAATGTCCTCATTATTAGGTTGCCACTATCTAATATCTTATCTATAGGATACCTTTCACATACTTCTATAATCTTCTCCATTGTGCATCTTTCACTACTCATTATGTCTATGACTGATAAGTAAGGAATTTTTTTAAGTACTTGAAAGAATATGAGATTGATCAATGACTGGAATCCAAACACACTATTCTTTGTTCTCTTTATCTTTTATAGGTTTTCTAAGAGTTACATTCTCAGTATTTCACTAAGATTCACTTGTTCCTTTTCTACACATATCTTATATGCTACATAGATGAATCTCGTTGAAAGTTCATCAATCTAAGAACTTGCACAAATAGAATAGGCAATAATTCTACTCAAAACTCTTACATCATCTTGCTTGATGGTGATGATCACAATAGCCTTTCCATTATACACTGCTTTTGTATAACTTTCAACTTTCTTCTTGACCAATTTCTCACCTATAGGTACACTATCTGGTTTATTAAGATTAGTTACCTCATGAATAAGGTTGGAAAAAATATCAACTGCATTGTCTTGCATCCATAATTTACCATCATGTATCCTACTCAATATGATCTATGTCCATTCATCTATGTCTAGCTCACAATAGAAGTGATATTTAAACAAGTCTAATTCCTTTAGATGTTCAAATTTAGGCTTCACAGTCATGTCATAATTGAAAACCATTTCCATATCTTTGTTCATGAATTCACTACCAATCAATTCAAACTTACTATTCAAATAACTTCCTACATCTTCTAGATATACTATGTTGTTCAAAGTGATAGAAAATGTTGTGTTAGGGTTTTCTTCAATAGGTTTTACAGAAACAATCTTTAACTTAGCTCTATCCTTGTTCTCAACACTATGCACTACTGACATATCCATGATTCTATCAATTATGAACTTTTACCGAACAAATTTGTAGAAAAATGATAAAATACCTCTTTCCAAAAATAGGTTTTTCTTCAAAATTTCTTTCACAAGTCACTTCTCACTAGTACATTTGACCCCATTTTTAGACCAAAATTTTCAACCATCTATTAAGATGGAGTCAAATTGGTCAGAATAGGCAAAGAAAAATGTGTTTTTTTAAAAATCCATGCCCATTTTGGTTGAAATTTTGACCAACACGGGGCTTATACATCTAAAACAAAAGAAACATTTCCCACTTTATGTCTTTAGCATGGGTTCATTTCCATTTGTGTAGGTTCATTTGGGTTTTCTATGAATTTTCACAGAGGGTAGGGTTGGTGTTGAAAATGGATCCGAACCCTACTACAACAAAGGGATGTTAGCTCTCCTAGGTCATCAACCGGTGAAAACCCATTATTGCTAGTGGGTAGTTATCAAATCTTTGATTTAAAATGGATACCAAAATATCTGTTAAAATTGTCATCTACTTGGATGGATCCCTGAAAACTAGTCAGAGGTAAATGATCTTGATTTACTTTCTGTGTCTAGTTTCGCCTATGGAGGATTAGATTTTAATGGTTTTAACTCTAGTAGTTGTGTTTTTGTGCAGAGCATTGTGTTCACCATGTCTTGCTTATCTTTTGAGTAGGTGGTTTCTTCTAGCTGCGTAGATTTGTTCTGCCATGTGCTCACATTGTAGTTTGCATTCTGTTTGCTGCCAGAAATTTGGCTTTCGTAGATGTATAAAATGCTCCCTTTTTTTGTTTGTTGTTTATCTCAATGATTATCGGAAAAATCTACTGTGCACAGTTTGTTTATTCTATTAATTGGTTGAAATGATCATTATATGTTGAAGAGAATACAATAATAAATGAGGAGCATTTGCAGTTTATTCTGTTAATGTTTTTTATCTATTCATTGGATCTAGAAGTGAGCACTCTTGACACATATATTGGAAGCCAGTCATTCTGCCTGCTATATAATATAAGAATTGACAGAGGGCTTTCCATTTTTTGGCATTTTTTCTATCATACTAAATGCATGCACTATTTCTCATCATAGTGTTTATGAAGAGCTCCTATTTACATCGAATTTCAATGTCCATAGCATGCAAATCATTTCTCATAGTCCTATTAAGTAAAATCTAGATTCTCTCCAATGAATGTCATGGGTTTTTCTTAAAATTACTTGGTTGTATAGGATTACATTTAGATTCACGGAATGTTGCAGGTTCCAAAGCTACTGAAGTTGTTTCTAACTCTATATTGCTTTATTTCTTTTGCAGTACTATTTTTAGGGGAGATTTGATTTGGTAAAGTTCGTGGGGATAGTGCAACAGGAAGGATTATATGTCAGCCTTCAAATTGGTCCTTATGTCTATGCCAAATGGAATTTTGGGTATAATTTTCTGTAACTGATCTATATTACATGCGAGGTTCTCTTCTTTCAAATACCCAACATAGTTTATTAAATGTGGATATTAATGCTATTGATCAATTTGCAGGGGCTTTCCAGTTTAGTTAAAGTTTGTCCCTGGCATTAGCTTCAGGATGGATAACAAGCCTTTCAAGGTGCTTCTCTATGAAATGATGACACTTTTAAGACTTATAAATTCCTTGTATCTTTACAGGATTTTAATGCATAATATTTGATCCAGTTTCTCATATTGAATAAGTGATGAGTACTACAAATGGTAATGCAAAGTTTTACATCAAAGGTTGTGGACTTAATGAAGAGTTAAGGTCTCTTTGAGTCTCAAGGTGGACCTATTATTATGTCCTCGGTGTGTGTGTTTCTTACAATGTTACCATGAATCTACTTTAAGGCAATTTTTTCTATCTTAAGTTCATTGATCTTACAAAAGATCAGTGAAACAAGAAGAGTTTTAAGTGTACATCTGTATGGAATCAATGAATACCCTAGCCTGCTAATTCATCCTCTTCATAGGTAGAAAATGAATGCAAACCTGATGAAGTGGTGTTTGGGCCTGCTGGGGTATCATACATGAACTGGGCTACACAAATTGTTGTGGGATTGGGTACAGGTGTACCTTGGGTTATGTGCAAATAGGATGATGCGCTAGATCCTGTGGTGAGTTCTATTTCATATGACCCATTTATATTTTGAGGCTTGGGGAATCTAATACCTCTATCAATTTTGATGGTCATTTTGGAATTATCTTGTGTCCTTGCAATTACACTAAATCCATTTCTTCAGTTCAATTTCCTAGCATTTAAGTTTTTGTATTTTAATGTAATGTACACTTATCCAAATAATTGAAGAAGTGGTAAATAATGTAATGTAAGCTTTTGGGTTTCTGAGGTGTCTACATGTTATTTCATGTTCGTATAATAATTCTTGTTGATAATCTGAGTATTCAACCCATCAACCCTTTTGTTGAATATTGTTGATAGATTAACACTTGCAACGGTTTCTACTGTGATAACTTTGTACCTAACAAACCCTACAAAACATCAATGTGGACTAAGGCATGAAGTGGCTAGTATAGATCATTCCCTCTTCTCAATGCTATTGAATTTTGAAAATTTCTTATATAGTGCTATTTGCAGTAATTAGGCAATCGGTCTTCTTGATGGCTTGCAGATTCGAGCTTTTTAAGAAATGATAGTAAAGTGTTTTCTTTTTTAAGTTTTAACCAGTGGTTACACTGGATGCCATTAAAATTATAATTATAAGTTCACTATCTACTATTTTTGTAGGTTTACAGAATTTTGGGGTACTACTTCTCATAGACCTGTTGAATATTTGGCCTTTGTAGTTGCTCACTTTATTCAAAAAGGAGGATCATTTGTGAAATATTATATGGTAGAGCTCACCTTGAAGAAAATGGGTTATCCTAGCACATGCCATTCTTATATGGCCACATTTTTTATATTAATTCAGTTTCTCTTCTTTGCAATATCATGGTGGAACAAATTTTGACCGTACTGTAGGAGGGCCTTTCATTACAACTAGTTATGACTATGATTCACCTATTGATGAATATGGTATGTTTCGTCGGGCATGAGATAAGACTTGTGCTAATATTCTTCTTTGTTAATAGTGTCAAATTGGAACAAATAATTTTTTTTGAATTACATAAAATTCTTAAAGAGAAATACATTTTTTTATCTTTATAAAAGATTAGGTTTATATCTCACTTTAAGTTCCTTGCTACCTTGGGGTCAAATTAAATTAGTTTGATCTTCAGTATTTTTAAACATGTAAATTGTTTTGAGCTTGGTATTTTTATTCTATCTCAAAAATACTATAAAGTCTTCAGGAATTAGAACATGAACTATTGTTCTTTTCCTTTCTTTGTAGGGCTTCTCAGGAAACCAAAGTGGGGACATCTTAAGGAATTACACAAGGCTATAAAGCTTTGTGAGGCTGCTTTAGTTAGTGGTGATCCTCAAGTTAACTCTCTTGGCACTTATCAGCAAGTAAGTTGAGCATGTTGACTAGTTTGCTACTTTATAGACTATTTTTAGATTAAACTTTAAAGTCTCATTTGAAAAAGGGGAAAAAAATTAAGAAGTTAATAATGCTATTATAAACACAATGAGCTTGTCTTTTCAGTCTTATGTGTATTCTGTAGGGCATGGAAGTTGTGTTGCTTTCCTTGCAAATTTTGATGCAAACTCTGATGCAGTAGTCTTTTTTAACAATCGGCACTATCACATCCCTTCTTGGTCTGTTAGCATTATCCTTGACTGCAAAAACTCATTGTTCAATGCTATCAAGGTGATAGTTAATTTCTTTAAAATGCCAACGTGCTTACAAATTAAGACTATCTACGCCATTTATTTTTGAACTATGATCTACATGTTCTTATTTGATCAATTCCTAACAAGATGAGGGTTTCATTGTTAAGTATGAATATTTTGGAATGATCCTTGCTACTCTTATTGCTGTTTAATCTTGATACTTATCTGAAAGGAGCAATGTGCCAAATTTCTCTGTACTTTTTTGTTTATTGATTCATGTCATGCTTCTTTGTTAAACTTGAACCTCTCTCAATAATATAATAAGTGTAGCGGTGCCAGTATCTTATTTAAAAGAAATGTTAACACTTACCTATGAAACTTTTTTTACTATTTAATCTCAGTGCTTATCTGAAAGGAGCAATGTAGAAGGATTTTCTGCATTTTTTTATCTTCACAATGAAAATTTATTTATTAAAATATGCTCTCTTCTAGAGTGCATTAAATTTCTTCTATGCATGGATAGAATGTATTTGAATTACTTTAGTTGCACATGAGTTGCAGAATTTATGGCACTAATAAATTCACATGCTCTATGACAGGTTGCTATCCAAACAACTCAAATGAAAATGACACCCGTTAAGGGATTTGCTTGGGAATCATTCTAGGAATATGTTACCACCAATTCAGATAGCTCTCTCACTGCAATAGGTTTGCTAGAGCAGATAAACACTACAAGAGATAATATCGACTACTTGTGGTACACTATGAGGTGAGATATACCTTTTCCACATCTTTGTTTAATGCTATAGTTTTCTAAATGGTTACTAAGGCGAATATTTTATCAAAAATTCTTACTAATTAGAATGATTGTTTTCTGTTGGTTCTGATTTTCACATTGTTGAGATTTGTAACTGTATCTTAGAAAGGTTAGAAAATTAATTCCGTTCTAATCCATAGATCACAAGATAACTTTAGTTGATGTCTTACATGCTTATGCTTTTTGTGAAATAACTTAATTCAGTGTCTTGCATTTGTATCTTTTCCATTTTTGGAAATATTTTTCTTGTTGTTCCTTGCTTCTCATTTACACTTCACATTTGACTTGTTTACGATATCCGTATTGATTGTATCTGAGTTCTGAATGCTCTTCTATTTTAACAATTTAAGTTTTTGACTCCATTAAATATTAACATGTTCTCTTGATAACATAGGAATATTTAAGGAAATCATAAACAATTATTTTTCTTTCTCTTCCAAGTAGATCTATTATTTAATGCTTCCTCTAGATTCTAAATGTTTAATATTGAATTGTTGATAGGAAGACTACTTGATGAATAGTCATATGGTTAATTTGTAACTTTGTTTGTTGAACACGAATCTAGTTTGTTAAACAAGAATCTTGAATCAATTCAAGCCTAAGAGTTTTCTTTTTCTGGGCACAAATTGGCAGTTTCGCATATTATTATGTTTTTTGTATCATGTATGGTATAGTGTTGAAGTTGGTGAGGATGAGCCTTTTATAAAGAATGGTGGTCTTTCAATTCTTTCTATAGATTCAGTATGTGATTCATTGCATGTTTTCATCAATGGAGAATTTGTAGGTATAAGATCATCCAACATCCCTAAATTCAAAGTGTGTTTTCTAATTTAGTGTTGTTGAGTCAGACAATCAGAGTGGACTAATAATTGCTAGTTTGGTCTGTGTTTTTTTTTTCGATTTTTGGATGTTGAGACATAGAAATTGAGAATTGGGAGGACTTTTGATGTTGGATTTATGCTTTTGACAGGCTCTCAATTTGGAAGCAAGGAAAACCATAAAGTGAGATATCCATCTAGTGTGAAGCTTAGGGTTGGAACAAACATAATTGCACTCTTGAGTATGACAGTTGGTTTACAGGTTTGTTTCAAACCGCATATGTGCAATTCCTTCTATAGTTTTGTCTTATTTGGTAGATGCAAAAGTGAAAATAGTAGGTGTAGCGATGCCAGTATCTTATTTTATATCTAATTTCATGTATAAGAATTTAGTCACTAGTTGTTTATGTGAAATGAAATTAGATATAATATTACTAGTTGTCACTATAATAGTATAATGCTTTTCCACATTAGATACTAATTCCTAATTTATCTATTTATGTTATAGAATATTAGACCCCATTTTGAATCTTGGAATATAGGGATTCTTGGTTCACTTACCCTTAGTGGCTTTAAGGAGGGAACACAAGACTTGTCGATACAAAAGTGGTCTTACTAGGTATGAACCATGTTAATGCAAATTTGTTATTTTGTTTTCTTAAATAGGATACTATAATTTCGAGTAGAAAAGAATAGTTTATATACATTTAAATTTTTAATTATTGATTAAATTATTTAGATATGATACATGTTTTCGAGAGCACAAATGGATAAGTAATAAAACATGGTTGAAGTCATCAATTTTGGATCAAATATGTCATTTTGTGTCTTCCTGCTAAGCTGGTGATATTTGTACTTTGCTTAATATATCACAATTTGAACTAAAATTGATTATTTTTCTTTCCAAACATCCCAACAGCACCATATTTTTTCTATATATGTCTTCGCAAATTATAATAACATGGTGACTCTACACATTTTACCTATGACCAGTGGACCTAGGTGTCTTTTAATTATTTTCTCTTCAGATTCTAGAACAACTTAAGTTTCTTCCTTAATATTCAAGAATATGAGCATTAGTTTTTGACATAAAGGATGTTTTTTTGGAGTTCAAATGTAAAAGGGTTAATGGTATTGAATGGATTACAAATGTGTGGCACAAATTTCTAGGAGAAATGCTTGTTTGGAATCTTGTGATTTATTATGATTGATAATACAAGTCTAGCTCATTTTGTAATATTTTTCTATGTATATGCATATCTAATTTTTTGTGCATGTAGGTTGGTTTGAAAGGTGAATCAATGGATCTCCATACAATATATGGGCATTCCTCTATTGAATGGATGAAAGGAGTAGTTTTCCTTCAAAGACAGCCACTAACATGGTACAAGGTATGCTCTTGATGTTAAATGTTAAATCTATGATTGTGTCAGCAACCATGGGAACCATGAAAAGGTTTGCACAGTTACAATTTGTGTACTTTATTTAACATTTTTCATTAAAATTTAAATTATTACTGTACAGGCAACATTTGATGCACCAGCTAGTGAAGATCCAGTAGGATTGGATTTGAGCACAATGGGTAAAGGCCAAGCATGGGTAAATCGTTAGAATATTGGATGATACTGGCCTTCTTATCATGTCAATGGTGTCTGCTCAGATGGATGCAACTATCAAGGAACTTTTCACCCAAAGAAATTTTCTAAAAATTGTGTCCAACTATCTCAACGCTGGTGAGATTTCTTATATTTTTTTTGTTCAACTTTCTACTTGATGCCAGTTTATGGATGATACTACAACTTTTGTAGTAAAATTTGAATTTAAGAGCTTTAAAAACAAAGAAAGAGCTACTAAGAGGAATATGTAGTTGATAGACAATAATTTATTTTTTCAGGTATCATATTCCTTGATCCTAGCTACAACAAACTAGAAAACTATTGGCTTAGTGTATTTTGAATTTGATTGCTTGGATTTGGAATAAATTGGTAGCAGATATTATTTTTTTTAAGGGAAGTGTTAGGTATATTATAGTAATGGATTTCTTTCTAGGGCATTTGATCCTTTTGTGACTACCTCTAAAACAATTCAAGCTATCAAGCAACACCTCTTAAACTTTGTGAGATCAATCTTGACTGTCGTGGCATTTGCATATTCTACATCCTGGTAAATCATAAATCATTGTCAACTATCTTATCATTTGTCTATTGTATGACTAGGTAAGATATTGAATCATATGATTGCATAATGCATGTAGATTATATTAAATAATCAAATATTCCATATAATTATGTGCAGCATGATTCAACAGGTACAAAAATCTACCACTGAGCACCAGAATAGCCTAAAAATGAGAAATGTATGCTATCATCATTTGTTTTATTATTCTATAGAATAATTCTTATGGTTTAAGTTTTTTAGCATCAATTTGTATTTAGTCAAAAATCTCTATATATCTTTTCTTGCTAGATAGGGTTGCTTAGTTTTTATGTAAATGTCTTTGCTTTTGAAGCTTGGACTTGAACT
Source organism: Cupressus sempervirens (assembly GCA_028749045.1). Classification (NCBI taxonomy): domain Eukaryota; kingdom Viridiplantae; phylum Streptophyta; class Pinopsida; order Cupressales; family Cupressaceae; genus Cupressus; species Cupressus sempervirens. Next base: position 16,626,080 of record CM053785.1, on the reverse strand, counting down.
CACCACCAATGCTGAAATGTCCCAAATGAAGCCTTTATTTATGGGAGATTCAGAAATAAGCCAGCTCCTTAGCAATTTTAGGTAAGAGCAATTTTCCAGTCAAATAATTAAAACATGAGATTTTGCAAAGAGAGATGATTTCTACTACAACCCCATTTTATCCCATGAATGATATGATTATCATGGTTCATCTTAACAACTGTGGTTCATTTTATCCTAGTCACTAATTTGGGTTTTTCTCCAATATTTCCCAAACAACTAGGGAAACTAGAACCTAATTAAGATATCCTTTTGGGATCTATACATCCTCCCTAAGTTTCAATATCAACTCTTTTGGATCATACCCAAGATCCAATACCCCTAGTGACACTAAACAAGGCCTACTTCTCTCCCATTTTCAAAGCAACTCATAGCTCCACTTATCCTCTTGTCCCCAAACATTGAAAGAGTCTTTCTAGGGCTCATAAAACAAGATATTTTGAAATCTCCAAGGTTCTATTAGCCATCCAATTCATTTGCTTCCAAACCCTTGGTTCTAGGGTCACTAAACTAGGGCATGTTCAATGAGACCTCTAACAACATCGCCAAAACAAAAGGACTGCACCAACACTTCATAAATTTCCTCCCCATACATATTCCTGTACCAAATATCATTATCCTTGAAGGAAAGCCCATTCGTGTTGACTGGTGCTCACACAGGCTCTTTCATAATCAGCAAATAAACACTCAACACTACTTCTCCACCAAGATTCTCTATTCTCCTATAGAAAAATAATAATATACAAGTATGTACAATGTTGAATAAATCTTCCACCAATCACATAGATCACAGAGGGTGTAAGAGTTGCCACATTGTAGAAAACTTCAAATCTAAACCCAACTGTGCTCTACCAATCACTGTCTTACAAACACCAGCCCAATTATTTGAACCTAAAAACTATGAAATAAGGAAGAAAATGCATGAAAAGAATAGGAAATAACTTCCTTTAGATTCCTACATCATGATCAATCGAGAGCCAAACTCAACTATCATTTCAGAGGTATTGGTTATGATTGTACCGGAACAGTGGCTAGTTAATAGAGAAAAAACTTGTTTTTATTGCTTCTAGAGTCTATTACATGTCTTATTATTCCAAATACCAACTCTTCATTTCCTTTAAAACTTGACCACCTTCCACTAAATAGCCAAACAAGGCCAATACACACTATTGTCTAACCGCAACAATAATAGTTAGTTATAAACTGAAATTTGTTGTCTAAGTTGACACAAAGTGTCAACTTTGACAACTTACAATCATATATGCCTTTAATCCATTTTACTAACCTTTTCAAAGGTTTTATAACTTCACTAACCCTTCCAAAGACGCCTAAACCCCTTATAAGCCTTACTAGACATAAATTTCCAACATGGCAAAGTACAACTTTTGAGCACTTTTAGTGCTTTTATAATATTTAATGGCTTTTAGAGACCATATTACATTAGTCCAATACCATATAGGTCTTTAAATACCATAACTAGGCTAGGATCCACAAAATGACCCTTAATAACCCCTTAGGTGCATTTTAATCTTTTAATACCATTTACCTCTATTAAATTGCCTTTATAGTTTTAGTGTCATGTCCCCTTTTCAAATAATTAAAAAATAATAATCTTTGCTAAGACAGGCAGGCCCAAGAAAGTGAAGTTTCGGAAAAAGGGAGTTAATCTTTGGAAACCGTTGGACTAATAAATGATAATTATTATTAAAATATGTTTCATTAACATCTCTTGGACGTGAGTTACATTTATGCCCTTTTTAAAGAGGTTTGGAGGCATTTTGGGCGGATTCCAGACTTGATTTTCGCTCATTCTTTGTTATTCTTCAGAGGCTGCAAAACCTGTGGAGAAGGAGACCCAAGAACGGGAGTTTGCAGGTTTCCAGGGAGACCCAAGAATGGGAGTTTTCAGGTTTCTAGGAAGGCTAAGGATGGGAGTTTGAAGCCATTCCATGTGCATGCTCATACAGAGTTTGCCTTTGTGCTGAACAATGTAGATTTGTGGGTTTTTGGGTGTGTTTTTTGCATGAGTTTGGTGTTTTCAGTTGAGCATTTCATATCAGTTTTGGTTGCTGCTGTATTTCAGACTTTAAGCTTTTAAAATAGAGCTGAATATATGTATTGGGATGTGATTAAACTTCTGTGATAGTTTATTAGTGTTTTTGTAGTGTTTCTGGGCATTTTGTGTTAATTTCGGGAGCCCGATGAGCATAGTTTTTGTCCTACATGTGTGAGCTGTTGTGTAAAGGCCATATAGATCTGGAAATGTCATTTTGTAGGCTGTTATGCTGCTGAAATTTCTGTAAAAATTTCCACTTTCAGATTTATTAATAACAGGTGAAGCTGTGAAGCTTTTTGGCACAATTTCTGGCATACCCGATTTGGGGTTTCTTGAGAAATTTGGTGGATCTTTGTGATAGCAGTTGTTTGATTTTGAAAATCTGATTAGAGGTGTGAAATACCATATCAAATAAGAAAAGGGGACATTTCAGTGGTATCAGAGCCATGATCTTGCTAGCCTGAGGGTTTGTAGAAGTTTGCATTTCAATTTTGACAAGTACCCAGATCTTGCATGTCAGTTTTGACAACTACCCAGATCTTGCATGTCATAATTTGGTGGTTGCATGTTGCTTCTAATTAGTTGCATGTCCAAATCTATGGTTTCATGCTACTTCTAATCATTTTCATGTTAGTTCTTGGTGCATTTGGTGGTTGTAGAAGTTTGCATGTTAGTTTTGACAACTACCCAGATTTTGCATGTCAATTTTGACAACTACCCAGATTTTGCATGTCAATTTTGACAACTACCTAGATCTTGCATGTCATAATTTGGTGGTTGCATGTCCAAATCTATGGTTGCACGCTACTTCTAATCATTTGAATGTTAGTTCTTGGTGTTTGAAGAAGTTATATCCTATTGGGGTTACACTCTACTTTATCCAGAATGGACAGGTATAGTACAGAGTCTCAGAGGGAACGATCTTGGACAATTGATAGCCAGAGTCAAAATAGTAGAAAGGATGGTTATTTAGACATTCAAGATAAACTTATGAAAATAAGCCATGACATGTCTAAAAAGTTGGTTGAGCACCACCGTATAATGAATGACATGTTATCTGACCCAGCTAAGGTGGATAAGTTGACTGGATTTCTATTTGGCAGATTTTCTCACAGGACAAATGATACAATTCCCAAGAACTTGCATGAGGAGTTTGAGAAACTAGCTGATAGCCAGGTAGAGGTCTTAGATTCTACTTTGCCACAGGAGGTGGTGGGAAAGGATATTACACAGACTGATAGTAACAGTCAACTTGATACTCAAATTGAGACAATTGTTTACAGGTTGTCAAAGGGTGATGCCACAGGTATTTAGGATGGTATAGTTACATCAGGAAGTGACTATAGTGTAGTGGGTTCAGATGATGATTATGAGGATGTTGTTGTGCAGGATGGTGAGATACCTGGTAGAGATAAGCAGACATTGAGCATTCATGACTTTGCTGAGAAAGAGTACCAGGTGCAGTTAGATGCTTCATCACATGAGGTTGAGGCAGGTAGTACTTCACATGATTTATCACGCCAACTGAAGGTGAGTGAAGATAGTATTGTGACTTCATTACCTCATCATGACAGGTATGTGGAGTTAGTTGGTATTGGTCATATTACTCAGGTGAGGAGTTTTCTTGAGTTACCAGTTGATTCTAGTTTATGGATATGGACTCGAGATTGTTATATTGGTGTTTGGGATTCAGTTGACTGGAGATCTTTAACACTTTTTGGTAGCAGTGTTTGTTTGGGTGCTATCATGGATTTGATTAGAAGATTACATGGTTTTGTCTTTTCTTGTGCCAGTATCTTGTCTGATGTTGGTAGTAGTTTTTATACACCGGTGTTGGGCTTTGTTCATATATCCAGTCGACCATACTTGCTGGAATGTGTTGATGATCTTTCATATTTGGCAGTGTGTACAGATGAGTCCCGGGATCATATTGGCATTGATGACATCCAGGAGGATGTAGTGGGCAATTTTGAAGACTTAGTTTCTTTGGGTACAGAGGAGTTGGACAGCAGTGCTACAGTTTTTGATACTCTGTATGTTGATATGAGCTTTAGAGTTGATTCACAGGACATGGATGGTAATACTCTAGAGACTAGTAACTTTGAGGATACTCCTTTAGACAGTGCATCAAAGGAGGTTTGTAGGAGACAGTCAAGCCAATGCCATCATGTGTCTAATCAGTTGAGAGTTAGTGATCGAGACATTACTATCACTTGCCAACATTTTGATGCTGCTCGTCAGTTATTAGCAGTTTATGGATGGGGTTCTCCTACTAGTGATGAGCAGGAAGGAAGTTATCTTTCCTTGACAGAGATCCACTCTTTATGGGAGGCTATTCAAATTTTGAGACAGAATTATATGCAGTTGGTAGCTGATAGAGATTATCTTATGGAGTGGGGTAGTACAACATATGATGCATTATTGGCCAAGGAAGATGAGGTGAGTGAGCTTACTGAGCAGCTTGAGGTGAATTCTGAGATTCTTGAGAGTACACAGTTGACTTTCAAGGAGTCACAGTTTCATTTGGCTAAGGTGACCATGGAGTTAGAGTGACTACAGTCTTTATCTGATTCTATACAATCAAAAGCTATGGTGTTTGGTGATTTGAGGATGTCCATGGCTGAGATTGTCAGAGACAGTGGAGATGGGGATGCATCCATCCTTGATACTAACATTGGCATATCAGGTTCATTCCCACTAGAGTCAGGTTTAGTTGAGTTGGGTATTGTAGCAGATTATTGTATGCCTAATAGGGTGGTGGCCTCTAGTACTGAAGGCACAAAGACTAGAGATGTATCAAAGGTCATGTGTGATGTTGGTGAGTCGACAGTTGGCATGGTTCCTGCTAGTAATACTACTCCCTTGGTGATATCTTTGGAGGTAGTAGTCAGTTCCAACATGGTTGATGATCAATTGCAGTTAGTTTCATCTGGATTACAGTCTGAGCCATTGACTGAGATTGGCGCATTCTATCGGTATTACACTGTGAGGTACGCTCATCAATTTACCTTTGATGACCATGTTGATGAGATTATGATACAGAGATGTACTTTGGTTCCTAGTGCTTATCATTAGTTATGGAATAGTTTGATGCCTCGAGATGAGAGTTGTGATGGGCACAACATGGCGACAGGTTCTGTAGTTGATAGCTTGATAATACATGACTTAGAGCAGGAGTTTTGGAGTGATGCTTCAGCAAGTGTTGTTATTGATTCTACTCCTTTGGCTATGACATCTCCTGACTTAGCTAGTGATTAGTCACAGTGGGTTGTATCACTTGTTCATGGTGAGCTGTTGACTGAGGTTGGTTTTTTTAATCAACATTATATTGCAGGGTATGTACATCAGTTAACAATTGATCCTTATGCTGAGGAGTTGATGGCAGGAAAATTTGGTTTGGGTTCCATTTCTTGTTGTTTATCTTGTGATGGCTTTTCACCATCAGGGGTGCATGGGAGTTATGGTTATGAGACAGTGGCCAATGATCTACAGAGTTATGTTGACTGCAGGAGTTGTACAGTGTGTGGATTCTCCATACTTGGTATAGTTTCATTTGAGAGCATTCACCATTGTTGCAGAGTTGGATTGTACATTCCATATAGGCCAGTGGAATGCATTGATGGTATTTACTATGTTGGTAGTCCACTTTACTTGGGTTTTGATATTCTAAGAGTTTGTGTCTCATGGGTTTTTGACTGTGGTAATGGTGATTTTGGAGTTTGGTTGAGCTATAATTGCCAGTTTGATTATGGATTCCTCTTGGTCATATTGCAGAGGATATTGCAGGAGCCTGTGTTAATTGGTAGTAGTATAGTTCATGACTACATTTGGGATCCAGGTGGATTGATTGGTTTATTATTCAGCCATTTCTTGAGGACAAGAAATGTTTGGGATGGGAGGACTTGTCATGTCCCCTTTTCAAATAATTAAAAAATAATAATCTTTGCTAAGACAGGTAGGCCCAAGAAAGTGAAGTTTCAGAAAAAGGGAGTTAATCTTTGGAAACCGTTGGACTAATAAATGATAATTATTATTAAAATATGTTTCATTAACCTCTCTTGGACGTGAGTTACATTTATGCCCTTTTTAAAGAGGTTTGGAGGCATTTTGGGCGGATTCCAGACTTGATTTTCGCTCATTCTTTCTTATTCTTCAGAGGCTGCAAAATTTGTGGAGAAGGAGACCCAAGAACGGGAGTTTGCAGGTTTCCAGGGAGACCCAAGAATGGGAGTTTGCAGGTTTCTAGGAAGGCTAAGGATGGGAGTTTGAAGCCATTCCATGTGCATGCTCATACAGAGTTTGCCTTTGTGCTGAACAGTGTAGATTTGTGGGTTTTTGGGTGTGTTTTTTGCATGAGTTTGGTGTTTTCAGTTGAGCATTTCATATCAATTTTGGTTGCTGCTGTATTTTAGACTTTAAACTGTTAAAATAGAGCTGAATATATGTATTGGGACGTGATTAAACTTCTGAGATAGTTTATTAGTTTTTTTGTGGTGTTTCCGGGCATTTTGTGTTAATTTCGGGAGCCCGATGAGCATAGTTTTTGTCCTACATTTGTGAGCTGTTGTGTAAAGGCCATATAAATCTGGAAACATCATTTTGTAGGCTGTTATGCTGCTGAACTTTCTATAAAAATTTCCACTTTCAGATTTATTAATAACAGGTGAAGCTGTGAAGCTTTTTGGCACAATTTCTAGCATACCCGATTTGGGGTTTCTTGAGAAATTTGGTGGATCTTTGTGATAGCAGTTGTTTGATTTTGAAAATCTGATTAGAGGTGTGAAATACCATATCAAATCAGAAAAGGTGACATTTAATTTAGGCTTCAATACATCAAAACATCAAATACAAAGATGGATCATAGATCCGATTACATTTAACTCTTAATCTTTCAAGATCACTTTGATCTTCATGAGTCTAAATGACTCTCCTCTCATGCTCTTTCCAGGGTGCCCTGCACCATGCATGGTGGTTGCTGGAGTCCATTGAGAACATATTCCAAGAATCTCTTCTTCCTCCAAAAAGCCCCTGGAGATGCCCAGGTGAAAATGCATCAAAATGAGATCTCCTTCATCTTTACTAAAATCAATCTCTTATGGTATCCATTGTGAGTGGAGTTGCAACATTTCCCTTTGGTGTAAGGACTTGTTTTGTGGTTAGAGTGTAGTTTTTTTCCATCTCTAAAACTAACTCTATCCACTGATGTATAGGAGGGAAGACCATTGCTTGTGCGATGCCACTCATAATGATCATCTTGATCACCTTGGATTGGTTGACTCCATAGATTCTATACCTTATAAAATTTCATGTCAAATGGCCCAAGATTGGTGTCTCCAATTTTCTCCCATGTAGAGGTGAAGTTGGATTGATGTGTCATTTCTTCTGTATCAATTTTCTCCCATGTAGAGGTGAAGTTGGATTGATGTGTCATTTCTTCTGTATCAACTTTCAACTATGCCAACCTTCGCACCTCAACACTTTCAGCATTTCTAACTCCCTTTCCTATAGTTGCTTGCTCATTTCTTTCTTTCTCTCTTAAGGTCTATTTTTTTTAGTTTTGGGCCTCATTAGGCCTATTTACTTGAGCAAGGGGCCAAATCTAAGGCCTTGGGTCCACACGTTAGACAATTTGGGGCCTAATGCATTTCTTTCTAGTCCAATTTACAAACTCTAGCTCGCACATTTCATGGTAGGGCCTAATGCATTCAGATATGGGCCCAATTAGAGGCCCACACGTTTGATATTGGAGCCAATCATTGAACAATGGACCACACATTTGGTTATCAGGCCCTTGCATTTGAAATTGGAATTGTGTGTTTGATTAGAGGGAAAATTTATGTCATGCCTCATCTAAATTAAGGCCTGATTTGCAAACTCAGATTTAGGGAAAACTTAGATTTAGGGCCATGGGTCCCAATTAAAGCACTCATTCAACTAGGATCTTAATTGCTTGAAATTTAATTGAATTAGGGCTTGATTTATCCCTCCAGGGATGCATGTTAGTTTACTGATGACCTCTCTTATCAATGAGCTTAGAGCTTGGATTTGGGATCACCTTGCCGATTAGGATCTGCCTTGTAGATTTGAGGCGACATGTTTGGATCGGATCTAGTTTAGGTCCTTGTTTACAAGTTTTGTGCCCAGATTTGGGTCTTATTTCATGTGGCTAAGGCCTATATGTTTCATGTTCTGGGCATTCTTGTCTCTCCGAAAAACTAGCAGTGACCTTGCAGTTTCGTTGCTATATGTGTCTATCAAGATGTAATGCTTGCCATCTGCACAGTAAAAAGTAGCTTGACAAAAAATAAACTAACATCTTTGAATAATTGTGTTTTCCTTTTGTACATGCTAACTTGAGGCCTCATAAAATGATAACAAGTGACTATCAGACGTGCATTTTTATCAAAATTATACTGCAACATCTAATAATTTCAGCTGTGAAAACAATTAAGTGATAACTTTTAGCTTTGTAAGCAGTCCACCAAGTCTTCCATGTTTTGATGAAAATAAATAAGAGGCAGGGGAAACTAGTCTCGCAGGTTTCAAAAAACATCGAAAGGAACGACATTCTAGCAAGTTCATCAATGTTCCTTGTAAATGATATAATTGATATTCAACTCTTTTCTAGCAAAATTTTACTCGCTAATAATTAATAGTACACCTGTGAACCTTTAAAAAATGTAAATTTTGAAATATTAGTGATACATCCTTGATACTTCAAATACAGGCGTCGTTGTGGCTCATCCACATTAAATACAAACAGAAAATGCAAAAATTATGTTGAGATGTTTTAAATTTTTCATTTAAAATTTCTCAACCTTTTTGCATATTGTAATTACATTTGAAGTTCGAATTATCACCATAGCCTACATATCCTTTGATATTTTGTAAAAGTATGCATGCAATGCTCATTATACAAGAACCCTTCTCAAATCAAAATGGTGGCAAATCTGATGGTAGTCCTAGTCAAAGAAAAGATGATTATTGAGCCTCTTTGGAGAATTGAGCCCCCATGTTTTTGTAATTGCTAATTTTCTTTTCTATATTTACACCATAAGTTTTTGATGTTTGATTATCATAATGTTCTTATTTGTCTCAAAGTTTACAGATGGAATGATTACATTCTAGGGAACCTTGTGTAACTTCCCATTTAAATAGAAAGTTGATAAATGTTTACTATTTCTATTGGCCAGACTTGGAAATATATGGAAAGTAAATCAAGTTTTACTTGAGATCTTCATGATCCTCCATTTCTTTAAGTTTATTTGAATCTTACAAACAAGAAGAAAATATTGAGCAACCATGTTGAATTGCATGATTTTATTTATGTTAACACTTCCATATGTTGAAGTCAGATTAAGTCTCCTATTCATTTTATAATATTATTTACAGGTGGTGGAGGTTCTTACTCATCTTTGTGTTCGAGTCATGGCATGGGTGGTGGATACTTACGTGGAAATGGCTCATCCTATTATTAAACTATAAGTATAATTGTCATATTTTCTACTATAAAAATTTAGTCTCTGATAGTGAAGTCTAATCTTTTGTTTGTGAGAGCTTACTAGGTTTGAGTAGTAGACTATAGAGCTATCTTAGTATGATGTCTCCTTAACACATCTCTATGGCATATAGATATGTGATCATGAGGCTGTCATAGGCTGGAATAGAATCAGGCTCTAAGAGGCATAACTTAATTTTTTAAAGGAAGCATTCTTTTTATATGAGAAGAGGCTCTTGTAGCTTGAGGTGGCTGAATGAGAATCAAACTACAGAAATATTATACAAGCTGCTAGTTGGTAGCTTGAGAATTTGAAGAGATTCTAGTGGTAGCATTTACTATTTCATCAATTAAAGATATTAATATCTCAGGTGTGTGAAGGCATAGGATGCAAGATGAGTAGCACATTATTGTTTGCTTGTATCTAGAACTTTGTTATTTTGGTAGGAATTTTCATAGAATGACTCTTGCAGATAGAGGTTCTATGCATCATCTCCAAGTGCATATTACAAGTACATTTCAGTATTATGGATCTTATGCTGATCTAAAAATGTTTGCATGACTTTCTGGCACTTTTAATGATGGTATGTTGTTAGATCAGCAAGATATATCTAAGTTTGAACTCGTATATGGAAAATTGGAAGATTTCCTTTTTGATTGCTGCAAAGTGCTTCATTATGCCCTTGATAATGTCAAAGCTTTCCATTAGAAAGAATTTTGGATGGTTTTCTTATAATTTAGATAAAAACCAAGTTGGTATAAATGTTTCCATTATGAGATAATTATTGGTTTTTAGATTTCAAGGAAAGGCGTGTCAGATCCTCTACTGTAATGCCCATGTTGCTATGGAACTTAAGTAGTTTAATCTAGATTGATTTTTGTTATGTTTAGAATAGTGTGAATAATAAAGGAGGGAATTGAACCCTCCTTGAGGCTCACACTTGTTGAGGTCCACTTCAGCAATGGCCCTTCTTGTGAAATTTTTGTCTAAAGCCTTTCTAATGAGATAATGTGTTGTGAGCTCTTCATCAATGGGATGGAATGTGAATCCAGGAGGTAGTTGTGCATCACCCATATCATGACTGTAACTAAAGTTAAGAGCCTCTATTATTGAATTCTCTTCCCTATCACCCATATAGCATATCATGACTGTAACTAAAGTTAAGAGCCTCTATTATTAAATTCTCTTCCCTATCACCCATATTGCTATATGTTTGATAGGGAAGAGAATTCAATAATAGAGGCTCTTAACTTTAGTTACAGTCATGATATGGGTGATGCACAACTGCCTCCTAGATTTACGTTCCATCCCATTGATGAAGAGCTCACAATACATTATCTCATTAGAAAGGTTTTTTTACAGAAATTTCATAGGAAAGGACATTGCTGAAGTGGACCTCAACAAGTGTGAGCTTCAAAAAAAAATTGACCAAGCGTTGGTCAAAATTTTGACCAATGCTTGGAGTTTTGTACCAAGAATTGGTCAAAATTTTGACCAATGCTATGGAGTTTTCTACCAAGCATTGGTCAAAATTTTGACCAATGCTTGGTAGAAATTGATCAACAATTTTGTACAGTTTTCGACCAACCTATTGGTCAAAATTTTGACCAACCAATAGGTTTGTTGAAATTTCAATGAGAAAATTTTTGACCAATGGATTGGTTGAATTTGGTCAGAATTTGGTCGAAAAATGATCTCAAATGTACTAGTGTCTAAATGCTCTTCACTTCAGATTTGTTCCAATGAAGTGAAAATCAATTTTGTACTCCATTTATCCATCAAATTGAACTTGCATTAATTGTGTACTTTGTAAACATGAAAAAGCTATCAATTACATTCTATAATCAAATAAGTGCTCAAGTTCATCTATCTGATCTTCAAATGTCACTCAAGGTTTTCCATAGCTAGTTTTCATCATGACAAAACTTTACAAGACTTCTCATCATGAAATTCTATGCAAAAACATACTTTTCATCTTTTTCTATAGAATTAACCTTTACTGTAATACCAATAACTCTGAATTCCTTCATAACTTGTTTAGATGACCTCCAAATTACCAATGAACTTAGATACCATCTAAAAATAAATCAATACACCTTTTTCCAACTTCACTACCTCTAATTTGGCTTCTGACTAAAGTTCTCAAATTATGATGCTATGAACAAGCTTAATTCAACTTAATTAAATCAAACTCAACAACTGACTTCAATCTTCCTATCTCATCATCATCTAGCTTTTCCTTTGAGATATCTACTCCTTTCACAAATGTTTCATTAAGTTCTTCTTGAAGTTCACTAACAATGTTTCTTTGTTCTTCATTGTCTCTATTAGTTCTAGAGTTCCTTTCATAGTTCCTTCTATCATTTTTGACATTCTTTCCATCATTCCTTTTGTTCCTGAACTTTCTTCCATTGTTCCTTCTATCTTCAAAGTTTATGTCCATTCTACAATACTTCACTGTATGTTTGAAGTTGTTGCATAACTGACATACTGGTGTTCAACTTCTAGAATTTTGTTGATCATCAGATGCATGACAATTCTAAGCAATGTGTCCTAAGTTGTTACACTTATAACACATGATCTATCTTTTGTCTTCATAAGATCTTCCTTCTCTTAATGTCCTTTCATTAGATATTCTTCTATCTGTAGGGTTAGTATTTCTAGACATTCTACTATTTCATCTATCATTATCATACTTAGGTTTCCTACAATCAATTGCATTATGACCTATATCATGACAAGTATGGCAATAAAAGTCCTTAACATGATTAAATGACTTATTTGTACAATCTCTTTTCATATGACCTATTTCATTACATAAAAATCATTTACCTCTAAATTCATAATTGGTTGCCTTAAGAGATTCCACATGCTTTGGTTCATCCAAGATTTCAACTTCCTTGTCTTGTCTAACTTCTTTAGGTTTATCAGAAGATTGACTAGATTCAATCTTATCATCATATTTGTCTTTTTATTTTGAATCTAATCTAATCTCAGGTTTCTTCACAGACATGTTAATTAGATAACCAAGACTAGTCTTATCATAAGTAGGTCTCTGTATTGACATTGAATCATCAAGCTTTTCTTTGCTAGAATAAAGCTTCTCGAGCTACTTCTTGCACTGTGTTAATTCACCTTTCACAATAGTATTGTACTTATGGAGTTCTTCATGATCTTCTTTTAGTGTTTCAAATTTAGATTTTTTTTTTCCAAACTTGCTCTCAGATCTGCATTTTCAATTTTCAAATTAGATTCAACTTTTATAGGATCATTTCTCAAAGTCAACTTTAGATTTGTAATCTTCAATTCATGCTTCAAGATTTTGTACTATGTCTTCATCTTTGAATAATCATCCTCACTAGTTTTAGATTCACTAGATTCGGGCTTGGATTTGAGATATTCAATCTTTTCCTTCAATTGACCAATGTATACTTTGGAGTCTTCATAGATGTCCTTCAGCTTATCTCTTTCTTTAGTAAGGAGATCAATTTTTTCAAGAGCTTCTTCAAGGTTCTTCATCAACTGTTCCATATCCATAGGGATCTTACTTAAGTTTTTAAGCCTCTTCAAAGTCACTATGCTCTGATACCATTTGTTAGAAATAGGGATCACTTGGGGGCAGGGGGGTGTGAATCAGTAATCTACAAACTTTAGTCGCCAACTAAATATTATTACTTACTTTAAACCATGCATAACAAAGTAGTAAAGTAATGTTGAACAGTAATAGTAACAATGCACAAAGATAACTCATAACACCATTTATTTTCACTAGGGAAACCCGAGCCAAGGGAAAACCCTAGTGGGGATGATACCCACTAGATAGTATACTGATATATAAGTTCCTTGTTAGAGGATGGACCTTGTTAGGAGTCAATGAGAAAATTCAGTATAAGAATTCCCTTTTAGGAGAATTTGAATCCCTATTGGGAGATTCCAACCTTGTTAGGAGTTGTGGTATAGTAGATACAAGATGAGCCCCCTACCCAAACATGCACTTCCAATTACAAGAAGAGCTCACTGCCCAAACAAGTAATCAAACTTCTAGAATAGGTATTGTATCTTCTTCCTTGATTGATCTCTAATCTTCATCTCAATCTCAGATCACCAAATAGCTCATATAAAACTTCACATATGTCACTTTCACAAAAGTTTGCATATAGCACTTACAATCATAATCATAATTCACAAATTACAATTACTCCTTGCACTTACAATTCTACTTTGCTTACACTCTTCTTATCACAAAATGTCCTTTGCATAAATACCATGCCTTTACACAAATTTTTGCTAGGTCAGCTAAGACCACAATCCACTTTTCCAACTTAGAGTAAACATCTAGGATGTTGGCTCTAATTGGACAAGTAATTATTTTGTAAACAAAACAATTCATTCCTTCAATTCCATTATCTTATTTTTCTTAAAAGATGATTATCTATGTTTCGTACAATTTGTACTAACTTTTGAGGTTATACACATCATCACCAACATGTATACTATCTCCATGTAACTTTGCTAGTCATAATATGATGTCAACAACAAATTGTAAACAAAACAATACACTGTTGTAAACCAAATTCTATACTTAGACAATTTTCTTATCCCCAAACACTAAGTATCTTTATTTTTGAGGTTTCCTGTGAACATGTACATCATGTTTTTCCATAAATGACAACAATTACATATCGCTATTAGCTAATTGTCAATAGTATACATTGAGCATCCTAAAAGTTTGCCTCTGAAAGAAGATAAAGATATGGTATGCAGACTAAAGAAAGCTCTATGTGGACTGAAGCAAGTACCTAGAACTTGGTACACAAGGTTGGATAAGTATTTAGCAAAACTTGTATTTGGTAAAGGTACGTCAGAAAAAAACTTGTATTTGAGAGAAATTGAGAATGGTTTGTTGATAATAGTAATATTTATTGATGACATAATATTTGGAGGTAATGATGAAGAAAGTGATAATTTTCTTGAAGAAATGAAGAATGAGTTTGAGATGAGCATAATAGGAGAAATAAAGTTTTTCCTAGGGTTGAAAATTGTGCAGAATAGTGATGACTTTTTCATTTTACAAGCTAAGTACTTGAAAGATGTGTTGAAGAGATTTGGATTGGAACGTTGTAAGTCTATTGGTACACCTAGGATAACTAGTCACAAGTTATCTAGCAAGGATGAGACACCTATAGTTGAGCAAAAGAAGTACATATCCATGATTGGAGGTTTGTAGTATTTGACTCACACTAGACCAAATATAGAAAATGTAGTTGGGATTGTAGCTAGATTTCAAGTTGATCCTAAGGAGTATCATTATGTAGTGGTAAAGAGGATATTCAGATATTTGAAAGGAACATCTGATTATGGAATATGGTATGATAGATCAATTGATTTCACTCTATGTGCATATACTAATGTGGATTGGGCATGCACTATGGATGATAGAAAGAGCACCAGTGGTAGAGGATTTTTTTATTGGAGGAATATTGGTTTCTTTTTCAAGAAAGAAATAAGATTGTACTTCATAGAGTATAGCTGAGGCAGAGTATGTGGCAATAGCAAATAATTGTAATCAAGTTAGTTGGATGAAATAGATATTGAAAGATATTGGGATTGAGTTTATAGAACCTTTTATCATAAACTATGATAAGACATGTACAGTAAGTATGTCTAAGCATCTTGTGTTACATTCTAAGACTAAGCATATATCTATTAAGTATCATGTCTTGAGACAGAAGGTAGAAGAAAAAGAGATTAGATTGGAATATGTGAGTACTAAAGATCAGATTACATATATCTTTATGAAGCCCTTACCTAAAGATATATTTGAGTACTTAAGAGGTATGCTTGGGGTTATGCCCCTACCTACTTCTAAGTAGATGATGTAAAGAGTGCACTAATCTAGTAGTACAAAGCACTATTGTTAGACTGGACTGAATGTTGATGCTTTCCATATGGGGGAGTATCTATGATGAGTTGAATCATTGAGGACTCTTGGTTTTTGGTATTGAATAATGTTTTTGGACACTTAATCTGGTTATAAATTGAAGTAGTAAATTGACATAATGAGGCCTTTGTCATTGATGTCAATGGGGGAGAAGAGTGCATGAAAAACATCCTCTAGTTGAATGGGGGAGAGATATTTTCATGTCTCTATTAGGGAGATTCAGAAATATTCATGAATATCTCTATGGGGCAAATATACAACATGAAGATGCAGAACAAAGTATTGTTCTAGAGGTTTTTATATTTGATTGATGGAGAGGATTTGAAAAGATGAGAACAATAGCAACAACAACATAGTACTATGTAGTATTCTTTGAAAGTAGATATTTTTCATCTATGTTGTTATCAATGCCAAATGAGGAGATTGTTAGCATGAATGTTGATGGTATTCCTTTGGGTGAGTATCCTAAGCATTTCTAGAACACTTGGGGAGATTTTTAGCATGATCGACATGTTGCATTCATGATTGTATTTTTCATTGATGTCAATATAGTAGTAAGGCTATGAAAATAGACAGAGCAGCAAACAAAGATCTTAGTTGAATGGACAATGTTTTGATTGTATGGTGATGTGCATTCATGGACATGTTCTATATGATCTCCTGATGTTAAAGTTCAATGCGCAATATCTAAATCAAATATGTACAGAAGATATGCCTTGATTTATAGAGAGTAGTATAGAGACAAAGTACCTAAGAAGTGGTTTTTGATGTTTGTATTATATATTCTAACAGAGATATAATCTAGAGATGTGTAGTCAACCAGTGATATAAGATAGTCTAATGATGAAATTAGCAAATGTGCAAGCCCTAGTGTCACACGTGTGAGAAGTTGTATAGACTATGAGCCAACAATGCTATTATAATTATGAATTAATTAATTATCTTATTATAATTCATTGGGAAAGCTTCAAGGCCAACTGAGTGAATTATTTTGAAGATAAGGTATAAAGGAAAGATGTTTTCTTTATTTGTGAGGAAGAAGTGATCATTTTATTAAATATGAAGTGTGAAAAGGAGCAAAGTTTTTGGTGAATGTGAGTAAGTGATCCAAGGGATTATTGGATGCAAGATTTGTGATCTAGTTACAAGATCAAAAGGAGCAGAACTTTGGTTGACAAGATAGAGAAAGAGGAAGGATCAATACTATTCATTTTTATGATTCTACAAGGAATAATATAGAGATCATTTGGATAGTTAGTTCATTGGTCTTTCCCTTGAAGCTGTTTGGATAGTGAGTCCATCTTTCTTCTATAACTCCTAACAATGTTGGCACAACTCCTAATAGGGTTGGAATCTCCTAATAGGGATTCAAAGTCTCCTAACAAGGACTGATATGTACTAAATTTTTTTATAGACTCCTAACAGGGCCCATCTTCTAACAAGGAATATTTATATTAGTATATCATCTTGTGGGTACCATCCCCACTAGAGTTTTCCCTTTGATCAAGGGTTTCCCTAGTTAACATATTTGGTGTTAATTGTGCATGAGTATCTTTTTGTGGTTTCTAACTATATTTCTCATATGGTTAAAGTTTAATAAGGTTGATAATTGTAATAATAGTTAGATAACTAATTCACCCCCCCCCAGTCAGTTATATTGGTGGACTATATATTCTAACATCAATGACCTAAGCTAAATATCAAGATGTCTTACCAAAGAGATATTCCTAAGTTGAACAAAGACAACTTCAAAGCATGGTGGGAACTCATGAAGCTACATTTGGGAACCACTGGAGATATAGGCCTAAGCTTCTTGGAGAACTAGTATGTGTCACCTCGTGATCCTTTGACTGTGGAGTAGATGATAGATAAAAAGAATCACAAAACAATCATGATTGGCATTGCTTCTTCTCTCAATTATTATGGAATTGATAAAGTCAAAGATTGTCCTACTACTCATGAAATGTGGAACAAGCTACAAAATATTTGTGGAGGAGATAACAATCTGAGGAGAGCCAAAGAAGAAAGTCTAAGAGGCCAATTTATACAGATGAAAATAAAAGAAGATGAAAACATTTCTAAATACAATGAAAGAATCAAAGCAAGTGTGAGTATAATTAGAGCTACAGGAGGAAAAATAGATGATGTGACAATAGTTAGCAAGGTAGTAAGAAATCTTCTTCTTATTTATGCAATTAGAGTTTCACCTATTCAAGAAATGAGATGTGCTCCCAAAAATGATATAACTTTGGATGCACTACTCGGAAGGTTAATAACTTTTGAGTTGGATAACTTTGATAACTATCGTCCTGGATCTCAGAACATAGAATCAGGATTCAAAACCAAACTAACTCTTGGTAGAAAGAGAGGAAACTCAAAAGGAAAAAATTTTAACAGTGAAGAAGAAGAAGAATTATATGATGACCTTGATGCTATTGAAGCCCTTCTTTCAAGAAGGTTACCAAAAGGAAAAGGTAAATATAAAGGAAAAATTCCACTAATTTGTTTCTCTTGTGAAGAAGTTGGTCACATTTTTGCAAGGTGTCCAAATAGGGAAAGAAAATATGATAGGAAATTCAACAAGTTCAAAGGAAATAAAGATTTCAAAAGCTACAAAGACTACAAAGACAAAGGTAAGAAATCTTGTTATATTGCTAAAGATTCTGATAGTGGTGATGAAGATGAAATGGTATATATTGCTATTAAAGATTAGTTAGATGATGGAGATAATGAAAAGAAGGCACTTATTACACATGTTAGCAAGAATGACACATGAATAATAGATAATGGTTGTTCTCATCACATGACTAGTGATTAAACTAAGTTTGAACACTTGGAGCACTATTATGGTGGAAGTGTTAAATTTGGAAACAATTAAACATGTTATGTGAAGGGAAAAGGATGCATTACATTGACTTATGAACTCAAATGTGACAATGCTTACTGGGTTGAAGGACTATGACACAATCTTCAAAGTGTGGCACAACTGAACAAAATTGGATGCAAGTTAGAATTCATGAATGGAAAGGCCAGGCTTTTGGATGGTAAAGGAAACCTAGTTGGAACTAGAAATCAAGCAAAAGGTAATCTATTCTATTTAGATCTCACTGAAAGTTCATGCTTTTTCGACCAACTAGAGGAAAGTTGGCTATGGCATAAAAGAATGTGTCACGTAAACTTTGACAATCTAGTTACTATAAAGAGGTATTCCAAATTTGAAGAAACCTAAAATGGCCACATGAAAACAATGTTAGATTGGAAATATGGGTAAAACTAGCTTCAAAAGTAACAATTACAATACTAAAGAAGTCTTGGAACTATTTCATATAGATCTTTGTGGGCCAATAGGCATAGAAAGCTATAGTAGAGATAAATATTTTATTTTTTGTTGATGATTGTTCTAGGATGATGACAGTAATGTACTTGAATGATAAATTTGAATCTTTTCAAAAGGTCAAGTGGCATTTGGCTAGAAGTGAAAAAGAAAAAGGGAAAAATTAAAATGTCTAAGGTCAGATAGAAGAGGAGAATTCATCTCTAATGAATTCAATGAATTCTGCAATGAAAGAGGAATCAAAAGATAGGTATCTACACCTAGTACACCTCAGCAAAATGGCATAGCAGAAAGAAGAAATAGATGCATCATGGATTATGTAAGAACACTGATGATAGAGGACAATGTTGCATCCAAATACTAGAATTAAGCAATAAGCCCAGTAGTTCATACCTTGAACTAAGTTCAATTGAAGAAAGGTATAGATCATACACCTTATGAATTATGGTATGGATATAAACCTAATGTCTATTATTTCAAATCATTTGGAAGCAAGTGTTATATCTTGAAAGAGACAAGGAAAGGAAAATTTGATGCAAAAAGTGATGAAGGAATATTTCTAGGCTATTCCAACAAGAGAAACATATATAAATGTTTGAATCTTGCTACTCACAAGGTTATAGAAAGTGTACATGTAAAAATTGATGAGTTTGTAGAAAAGAGTGAAGAAAAAAGATTCAAGGAACCTAAAGACTACTGAAATTTTGTTCACTTTGAGCCTAATAGTTTGCCAAAGGTACAAAAAAATGTGATTGGGAAACAAAAATAACATCACTCTAGCAATTGACACCACTCAAGTCACCTAAAAATCTATAGTTCAACCCAAGTTGCAACCAGTGCAACTCGAGTTGCAACTAGAGCAACATGAGTTGGAGACAATTCAAACCGAGTCCCAGAAAGAGTAATGTGAGTCATAGACTGTGGGAAACGAGTCTTAGATAGAGAAGAGTTTAGACTTTCACAAAACCTTTGAGAATGGTGAACCAAGTGAAACAAGTTTAGAATCTAGAGGAAAGGAACATGTACTTTCTAGATATGTCAAAAGGTATCATGCACCTAAACAAATAATTGGAGATCAGAAAAAAGGTACAATGACAAAGAAAAAATTAAAAGGTGCATGTCTGCTTACTAAATTTGAACTTAGAACTATTAAAGATGCATTGAATAATTAAAGTTTAATAAAGGATTTATGAATGAAGAGATCGAGAAAATTTAAAAGAACAATATCTGAAGTCTTGTTCCTAGACCCAAGGAAAAAAATGTAATTGGAACAAAGTGGGTATTTAGAAACAAATTGAATGAAAATGGCTATAAATCAAGGAATAATACAAGGCTAGTGTGTAAAGGATATGCTCAAGAAGAAGGTAAAGACTATGGAGAAATATTTTCTCTTGTTGCTAGACTTGAAGGGATCAAAACACTACTTGCGTATGTTGCATTTAAAGGATTCAAAGTATATCAAATGGATGTAAAATTAGCTTTCTTGAATAGAATTCTAGAGGAAGAAGTTTTCACTGATCAGCCTGAAGGTTTCATTGATCCAAATAAAAGAGACATGGTCTGCAAGTTACACAAAGCTTTGTATGGTCTAAAACAAGCTCCTAGAGCATGGTACGAGAGGCTACATGGATATCTAGTAAAGATTAGTTTTCATAGAATCAATGATAATAGTAGTCTGTATATGTAATGTCCCCTTTTTGGAATTCTTATGAGAAGTCCTGACCATGCATTTATATCTTTAGTTTTTAGAGAATACAACAGATTTAACTCTAAAATAATCTTATCAAAACTATTTAAATTCAAAAGAGATAGTTATTTATAGCATTATAAACTTAGTATATTATTTAAAATGTTGGAGGAGAAACCATAATTGGGTGCCCTGTTATCCAACTAGTGGGCCTCATCGTTCTCCCTCATTATTGTTACCTTCCTCCGATCATCATTTCCAAGAAGGCACCTTTGTATGATGTACCCTGAGATGTCCCATCACCAAGGCCTTACTCGATACCTATAGGCTTTATTCAATACCTCGCATGATGTTTGTTAGTCCATTCCACCACAAGCCTTATCTCGACTTGGAGAATCATGATCTTATCAGTGTAAGAATTATTCAATTGCCAATATTTTGATGGATTGACTTATTCAATTATCCTAAAAGAAATTGATATTGATCCAATACTCCATTTTTAATGTATATTCCTACAATTTTGATATTAATTCAGTTATTAACCTTGGTATACATTTTTAATAGAGAGATTGAATATTACTATCACCCGTGTCATATATGTTTTAATGGAAACGCTAAAATCAGTTCAATGATATATATATATATATATATATATATATATATATATATATATATATATATATATATATATATATATATATATATATATATATATATATATATATATATATTCCTTTATATAATGAATAACCATTCAATTACTATTAATATCAAAATCCAATTAATATATATTTTTTTAAATTCTAATATTGATATCACAATTCAATTACTAGTTTAAATGCCTATTCTTCAGTTTAAAACTAATGTCAATCCAAACATCAATTCAAATATCAAATACCGACTGCATCTTCCATTGTTGGAAAAGCGTTAGTATTATCTGTACCTTATCAATCCGTATCAACCAGCATACTGAAGGTTGCGCAGTGATTGTGTACTCCACGTCAGTCTTACGGAGGGTCTGTACTTCTGCCAGAAGCCATAGTCAACAATGATGTCCACCGCAGGCTTCACATGGAAATGGATTCTGCACTTCTTATGTTATTATTTCTGCTCCAAACTTTTCCTTTATACTATTCTTTTCTTCCTTCTTTCTTTTTTACCTAATCCTAATTAAATAGGGTTTCTCATATGGCAGAAATGACGTGACTATAGTTGTCTTCTTATTAATTATCTTTTTATAAAAAGAGTTAAGTTATATTTATTTGTAATGTAATATAATGTAACATTTCAATATTTATATTTTTATTGGTAACAACATTTGCATTGTAACATTTGTAATATAATAATTGATTATATTCTTATTATGTTTATAATCTATTAAATTTACATTCTCATTATTAAATGTGAATGCTCAACATTTGTGAATAAAACATTTATTAATATTAACCATTAAAATAATTTACAATTTGGTTAATTAAGGGGATATTACAACCATCCCCTCTCAAAAATTGCTTGTCCTGAAGCAATTCCTCTGAGGTTCGGGTGATCTAAAATTTGCGATCCTTCCCATGTTGCATCTTCCATCTGTAATCCTTTCCATTTAATTAGGTATTCTTCAATGGTTCTATTTCTTAATTTTTTCTCTCGTACTCTAAGAATAGTTTTTGGTTCTAAAATTAATCTTCCTTCATCATCTAGTGGTGGTAGTTCCAAGCATGGAGTGATATGTTGCCCCAAAACTCTTTTCAATCTTGATACATGGAATATGTTATGAATTTGACTATCTGAAGGAAGCTCTAGTTCATAAGCCACTTCACCTATCTTTTTAATGATTTTATAGGGTCCATAGAACCGAGGTTTTAATTTCTCAACCCTACTGACTTTGATGGAAGTTTTTTTATATGGTTGAAGTCTTAAGAAGACCATTTCTCCTCTTTCAAATATTTGCTCCATTCTCTTTTTATCAGCATAAATCTTTTGTTGATTCTGTGCTTGATGTAGATTTTTCTTGAGTGAGTTCATAATGTCTATATTTTCCTATATGAAGTCTCTGGCACCTTGTACTCAACTCTCCATTTGGATTAAATCCTCGAAAGATGTTGCTTCATATCCGTATAGTGCCTTAAAGGGGGTCATCCCTATTGACATATGATGGGTGGTATTATAACAATAATCACCTAAATGAAACCATTTGATCCATCCATTTTGCTGACCTGTAGCATAGTTTCTTAGGTATCCTTCTATCCATTTGTTAAAAATTTCTATTTGACCATCAGTTTGTGGATGGTAACTGGTACTGGGCGTGAGTTCTGTTCCGGCTAGTTTGAATATTTCTTTCTAGAATAAGCTAAGAAATTTAGGATCTCGATCACTGACAATGTTTTTAGGAAGTCCATGTAGTCTAAAAATTTCTTTGAAGAATACTTCTACTAGTTGAGGAGCTTTGTAGTCTGTTGATATGGCCATGAAGTTTGCATACTTGGTTAGGCAATCCACCACTACATAAATGCTATCTTTTCCTTGTATCTTTGGTAGACCTGTAATAAAATCCATAGAAATTCTTTCCCATTTCTGGTTAGGTATTGGTAGTGGTTGAAGAAGTCCTATTGGGTGCGTGTGCTCTTCCTTATTTTTTTGACAGATAAGGTATTCATTTGTATATTTGAGAACTTCCCTTTTGAGACCTTTCCATGTGAATCTTTCTGTCATTTTCTTATATGTTTTGAAGTATCCTTGGTGTCCTGAAAGTGGATTATCATGGTAAGTCTTCAAATTTTCTTTTTTTAATCTAAACCCCGAAGGAAAAAATATTCTATTTTTGTATAAGATGATATCATTTTGAATTTGATACCTCTCATCCTATTTTTCTCCTTCTAATATATGGCTATAATATTGATCCTTTGCATATTTCGAGATCAACAATGTCTTCCACTCTATAGTTATTGTTGATATGGTACCTAAATGTGGTCGTCGTGATAAGGCATCAGCTACAATATTATTTTTTCCTTTCATGTATTCGATGTCAAAATCATATGCTTGTAGTTTACTCACCCATTTCTACTATCTATCATTTAGATCTTTATGGCTCAAAAAAAATCTGAGACAATTGTGATCTATCTTTACTATAAATTTTGCACAGATTAGATACTGTCTAAATTTTTCAAGGGCATGCATGATGGCTAATATTTCCTTATCATAAATTGAATATGTTCATTCTATATTTTTCAACTTCCTACTTTCAAATGCTATGGGATGTTTATGTTGTGTTAATATTGCTCCAATTCCCTCTCTTGAGGCATCACAGTATAGTTCAAATGGTGAAGAAAAATTAGGTATCACAAGTACTGGGCAAGAGCTCATAACTTCCTTTAGATTTTCAAAGGTTCTTTGTGCTTCTTCATTCCAAGAGAAGGCTCCCTTCTTGGTGAGATCAGTAAGGGAAGCAGTTAGTCTAGAGAATCCTTTCACAAATCTTCTATAGTAGCTACATAATCCCAAAAATCCTTTGAGCTATGTTAATGTTTTTGGTCTTGGCCAACTTTGGATTGCTTCAATTTTTTCTTCATCCACCCTAACTCCTTGAGCACTAATTTTGTGACCCAAATATAGGATTTCCTCCATTCCAAATTCACATTTTGAGAGTTTAGCATATAGTGAAGTTCTCTCTAAGATGCTTAATACTTCATCAATGTGTTGCAAATGATCTTCCCATGTTTTACTATAAATTAGGATGTCATTAAAGAAGAATAATAAAAAATTCCTCAGCTGTCTTCTGAAGGTATGGTTCATACATGACTGGAAGGTAGCCGAAGCATTAGTTAGTCCAAAGGGTAGAACAAGGAACTCAAAGTGTCCATAATGGCATCTAAATGCTATTTTTGGGACATCTTCCTCCCTTAGCCGGATCTAGTGATATCCTGACCTTAGATCAATTTTTGAGAAGTAGCAAGCTCCATGGAGTTCATCAATAAGCTCATCAATTCGTGGAATTGGGTACCTATTTTTTATTGTCTTTTTATTTAGAGCTCGATAGTCAATACACATTCTCATTGTTCCATCTTTGTTTTTTGAAAGTACTACTGAAGAAGAAAATGGGCTAGAGCTTGGTTGAATATGGCCCATCTCTAGTAATTATTTTATGGCTTTCTCAATCTCTTCCTTGTACTTGTGTGGATGGCGATATGGGGTAGTAACAATGGGTTTTGTCCCTTCCTCTAACTCAATGGAATGTTCAAATCCTCTCTAGGGAGGAAGACCTGGGGGTATTTCACTAAATATCTTTTTGTGTCTCCTTAATATAGGTTGTATGTCTATATGAACTGATTTTTCTTTCAGGGTTGATTTATCTAGGATTAAGCATTGGGCAACCCATTTTGTTTGTTGGTGTCTAATTGTTCTTTCCATCTTTTTTGCTGATATTACCCTAGGAGATCTATCTAATATCCCATGCAAGGTGACCTTTTCCCCTTTATGAAGAAAGCATAGCTCTAGTTTTGGGAAGTCAAAGATGAAGCACCCTAAGGAGTGTATCCATGGTCTCCCCAAGATGATGTCAATATCTTTCATATCTACCATATAGAACTTATCTTCCACTGGATACTTTCCAAGGGTGATATTTAGTTGAGAAATTTTCTTCTTACTAGGAGTCACAGATCCATCAACAAGTGTTACCTCAAATCCTTTGAATTCTTCTGTCTCTAGGTTTAGTCTGGTAACTAAGCTTTGGTCAATGAAGTTATGGGAAGCTCCAGTATCCACCAATGCAATTACCTTTTTCCCTTTTATTACTCCCTTGAATCTAAAGGGTTGATGTTTTAATTCCTTTGAGATATAGGCTAAAGTACCACTATCTTCCTTGTCTTCATCCAACTTTTTCTTTTTACTAGGGGTTTCCTCATTTTCTAATCCATAAGATATTTCTTCCATGAATTTGACTTGACCTTTTTTCTGACATCTATGCCTTGGCTCACATGCTTCCTTATAGTCAAAACATAGTTTCTTTTTAATAAGATCCTTTTTCTTACATCTGTGCTGGGGTGTCCAAGGGTCCTTACATTTAAAGCATGTACTTCGATCTTGATCTTTCCCTTCATTGCAAGTATGGCCATACTCCCATTTTTCCTTACATTGGAAACATAAGTTTTTTCGCTTTAATTCTTTTTTTTCCCAACTAGGAATTAAGGTTCTTCCCTTCCCTCTTTTATCATCCCTAAAGGAATGCTTAGGGTTGTTGGTAGGGGGTTCAAATTTTAGAGCTTTTTGTATTGCTTCTTCCAAATTGGTTGGTTCATGAGCACCTATTTCACTTTTGATTGGTTCTTTTAATCCATCAATAAATAAATAGGTGAGTCTTTTTTTTGATAATTCAGGTACCATAGCTGATAGTTTTTCAAATTCTCTAGCAAATTCTGATACTCATCCCTCTTGTTTAATTTGAGTCAACCTTTTAAAGTACCATTCTGGATCTACCCGATCAAATCATTTTATGAGTTTTTGGGTAAACTCATCATAACTTTTAATTTGTTTATGCCCTTGGTTATGAAGGTAGTGTTGCCACCAATCCTATGCTATTCCTCTTAAATGAAGGACAACAAATTGGATAGCTCCCTTTTCTGTCATAGGGTTTAAGGAGAGATAGGTATCTAATATTTGTACCCATGAGTATGCAGTGGTCCTTTCTAATCTGTCAAACTTTGGAAGACTTACTTTATTTATTTCTTCTTTTAGATTTTTATCTTGATGTGTATGTCTTCTTTTCTTATTGATTTATTTCATTTGAGCATCACAATAATCTTTGAAAGGTATTTCCCTTCTAATTTCAGGGTCAATTTTTGAATATTCATTTATAATATCATTTATATTACTCATAGCATTTAATTCATCCACATCTTCTTGTTCCTCTCCTAGTAGGAAGGGGGGTCTAGTGGGTCTGTGTTCTAATTCTGGAGTATGCAACTGAGTATTGTCATTTTTAGATTGATGGGAACTTGTATCTCTCCTATTTTTATTTATATTACGAAGGTTTCTAAAAGGAGTTTGTTTGTTTCACTTTTCTCAGTTATAGCTCGGGCATTTCTTTCAGTTTGTTCTATGAGTGCCTAGGTAGTTCGGTTTGTCTGTTCCATGAAGGCTCTTAATTCATTACTCATTTGATTGTTCATTTTGGTGAAATGTTTTCTTCCTTCTCTTTCTAATGCTCTTTGATCCCTTTGGTGTTTTTGCATCAACTAATTTCCACAGGCTGACAAGAAAGATGCTCTGATACCACTTGTAATGTCCCCTTTTTGGAATTCTTATGAGAAGTCCTGACCATGCATTTATATCTTTAGTTTTTAGAGAATACAACACATTTAACTCTAAAATAATCTTATCAAAACTATTTAAATTCAAAAGACATAGTTCTTTATAGCATTATAAACTTAGTATATTATTTAAAATGTTGGAGGAGAAACCATAATAGGGTGCCCTGTTACCCAACCAGTGGGCCTCACCATTCTCCCTGATTATCGTTACCTTCCTCTGATCATCATTTCCAAGAAGGTGCCTTTGTATGATGTACCCTGAGATGTCCCATCACCGAGGCCTTACCCAGTACCCGTAGGCTTTATTCGGTACCTCGCATGATGTTCCTCAGTCCATTCCACCACAAGCCTTATCTCGACTTGGAGAATCATGATCTTATCAGTGTAAGAATTATTCAATTGCCAATATTTTGATGGATTGACTTATTCAATTATCCTAAAAGAAATTGATATTGATCCAATACTCCATTTTTAATGTATATTACTACAATTTTGATATTAATTCAGTTATTAACCTTGGTATACATTTTTAATAGAGAGATTGAATATTACTATCACCCTTGTCATATATGTTTTAATGGAAACGCTAAAGTCAGTTCAATGATTACTATATATATATATATTCCTTTATATATTGAATAACCATTCAATTACTATTAATATCAAAATCCAATTAATATATATTCTTTTAAATTCTGATATTAATATCACAATTCAATTACTAGTTTAAACGTTTGTTCTTCAGTTTAAAACTAATGTCAATCCAAAAATCAATTCAAATATCAAATATCGACTACATCTTCCATTGTTGGAAAAGCATTAGTATTATCCGTACCTTATCAATCTGTATCAACCAGCATACTGAAGGTTGCATAGTGACTGTGTACTCTACGTCAGTCCTGCGCAGGGTCTGTACTTCTGCCAGAAGTCGTAGTCAACAATGATGTCCACCACAAGCTTCACGTGGAAATGGATTCTGTACTTCTTATGTTATTATTTCTACTCCAAACTTTTCCTTTATACTATTCTTTTCTTCCCAATTTCTTTTCTTCGTTCTTCCTTTTTTACCTAACCCTAATTAAATAGGGTTTCTCATATGGAAGAAATGACATGACTATAGTTTTCTTCTTATTAATTGTATTTTTATAACAAGAGTTATATTATATTTATTTGTAATGTAATATAATATAACATTTCGATATTTATATTTTTATTGGTAACAACATTTGCATTGTAACATTTGTAATATAATAATTTATTATATTCTTATTATGTTTATAATCTATTAAATTTACATTCTCATTATTAAATGTGAATGCTCAACATTTGTGAATAAAACATATATTAATATTAACCATTAAAATTATTTACAATTTGGTTAATTAAGGGGATATTACAGTATATTAAAGAAGGACCACAAAATAAGATACTATTAGTAGAAATATTTGTGGATGATATAATGTTTACAGGTCATGATGACTTATGTAAATCATTCTCTAAAGAAATGAGGAAAGAATTTAAAATGTCAATGCTTGGAGAGATAAAATTCTTTGTTGGTTTACAAATTCATCAAATGAAGGATGGCATTTACCTTACTTAAACAAAATATATCAAGGAGATAGTGAAGACCTTTGGAAGGGAAGATTCCAAACCAATTCAAAAACCTATGTCTACTGGAAACAAACTATCCAAGAATGATGATTCAAAAGAGTTAAATCAGACTACCTACAAATTTATGATTAGGAAACTTTAGTATGTTGTTCCCACAAGACTTGATATTGCATTAGTAGTTAGTATAGTTGAAAGGTTTTCTACAAATCTTAGAGAAAATCATATGATAGCAGTTAAAAAAATTATGATATATCTGAAAGGAACTCAAGACTATGGTGTATGGTACAAGAAAGGAGTAAAACTTGAGTTAAAATTCTTTAAAGTACTAAGTTTTTTGGATTCGATTGTGTGTGTTTATTTCATCAACATTTCAGATCACGCTACATGATCCATCATCAGGATAAGAAAGTGCAGGATGTCTTACTATCCTGCTTCTTCTTATCCTGATGATGGATCATGTAGCGTGATCCAAAATGTTGATGAAATAAACACACACAATCGAATCCAGAAAACTTAGTACTTTACAAATGGATTGTGGAAATCTGCTACTATTAATTAAAATTCTTTACTGATGCAGATTGGGCTGGAAGCATTAATGGCAAAAAAAAGCACCAGTAGAGGAGCATTCCTTCTTGGAAAGAGGCTAGTGTCATGGAATAGAGAAAATCAAGCAACAACATTTACAAACCTAGTTGCAGCTAGTGTAACCCAAGCTAGAGATAGTTCAAACCAAGTCTTAGATAGAGGAACCCAAGTCATAGACAGAGGGAACCAAGTCTCAAACAGTGGTAATAGAGTAGAGTTTAGAAATTCACAGAACCTTTGAGCATGGTGAACCAAGTGAATCAAGTCCAAAATCTAGAAGTAAGAAGCACATACTTGTTGTATATGTCAAAAGGCATCATACACTTGATCAAATAATTGGAGATCAGACAGGAGGCATAATGACAAGGAAAACTAAAAGGTACATGTTTGCTTACTGAATTTGAACCTAGAACTATAAAAGATGCTTTGAATAATGAAAGTTGGATAGAGGCAATAAATGAAGAGATTGAGAAAATTAAAAGGAACAACACCAAGACTCTTTTTCCTAGACCCAAGGAAAAAAAAGTAATTAGTATAAAGTGGGTATTTAGAAACAAATTGAATAAAAATGGTGAAGCGTCAAGGAATAAGGTAAGGCTAGTGTGTAAAGGATATGCTCAAGAAGAAGGAATAGACTATGGAGAAACATTGTCTCCTATTCCTAGACTTAAAGGAGTTAGAATAATGCTTGCATATGTTGCATTTACAGGATTCAAAGTGTATCAAATGGATGTAAAATCAGCCTTCTTGAAAGGAATTCTAGAGGAAGAAGTTTACATTGATCATCCTAAAGGTTTCGTTGATCCAAATAAAAGAGACATGGGCTATGAGTTAAACAAAGCTTTGCATGGTCTGAAACAAGCTCCTAGGGCATGGTATGGGAAGCTACATCGATACCTGGTAAAGATTGGTTTTTGGAGAACCAATGATAATAGTAGTTTGTATATTAAAGAAGGACCACAAAATAAGGTATTATTAGACAAAATATTTGTGGATGATATATTTTTCATAGGTCATGATAGCTTATGTAAATTATTCTCTGAAGAAATGAGGAAAGAATTTGAAATGTCAATGTTTGGAGAGATAAAATTATTTATTGGTTTACAAGTTCATCAAATGAAGGATGGCATCTACCTTACACAGTCAAAATATATCAAGGAGATATTGAAGACCTTTGGAATGGAAGATTCCAAACCAATTGGAATACCTATATCTATTGAACATAAACTATCCAAGAATGATGATTCAAAAGAGGTAAATCAAACTACCTACATATCTATGATTGGGAAATTTCAATATGTTATTCACAAAAGGCCTGATATTGCATCCACAATTGGTATAGTTGCAAGGTTTTCTACAAATCCTATAGAAAATCATATGATGGTAGTCAAAAAAATTATGGTATATCTAAAAGGCACTCAAGACTATGGTCTATGGTACAAGAAAGGAGGAAACTTTGAGTTGAAATCCTTTACTGATACAGATTGGGTTGGAAGCATTGATGATAGGAAGAGCACCAGTGGAGAAGCATTCTTTCTTAGAAAGAGGTTAGTATCATGGACAAGTAAGAAGCAAAATTGCATCTCTCAATTTACAATAGAGGTAGAATATGTTGTTGTAGTAGTTAATTGTTCCAACACAATCTGGATCAAGAAACTTTTTTCAGGGATAAAGGAAAAAATCAAGGATCTGGATAGTAGTTATCTACTGTGATAACACAAGTGCAATCAACATATCCAAAAATCTAGTGATGCACTCTAAAACAAAAAACATTGCAATCAAGTATCATTTTTTGAGAGAATTAGTTCAAGATAAAGAGGTTAGATTGGAACATGTGAACACAAAGGAGCAGGTTGTTAGCATATTTACCAAACTTGTTAGAATTAATAATCTTTCCTTGGTTGTATTTATTTATTTATTGGGATAAACCAAGGTATCCCTTATGTATTATTTATTTGTCCTCTAGTCCACATGTAAAGGACATGTCATTTTTGTCCTATTGTCCACTTGTGAGGACAACTCTTTTTTGTATTTCCTTTAATAAGGAAAATAGATATTCCTCCTTAAGAGAAACTTGACACTTTGCACACACCTTTTATGAATGTGGCATTCATAGAAATGGGAGTTACACATGCAAAGACATGCAACTCCTTTCTCATCTCTTTAAAAGAGGTGCTTCTATCTCTCATTTTCATCTAGTCTCTATTATTCACATCAAGTTTTTGATGCTATTGTAAATGAGTTATTTTTCTGTATTTCTTCTCTCTCTCTCTCTCTTTCTCATTCTTAGGCTTTTTCCTCATTCATAATACTCACAAGGGGTTTTCTTTGCTTTTCCCTTATCAAATCTTTGTCTCTTGTGTTGCTTATCTTTGGTATTGCTCCATTGATGTTGTATCATTTGTATGGTAAAACTCTTCTTGCTCTCTTGGATTAAATCTATTATTTCATGCAATTTTATTTTATTATATTTTATCATTTCAATCACTTTTTCTAATATGATATCAGAGCTTTCTAATCCTTGTTTTGAGCTTTTGTGAAGGTTACCATATTGGAGAACTTTGTTGAGAGGAGAAGTGAAGAAAAAAAAATTCATTCCTATTTTTTTTTGCAGGTTTTTTATTCAATCTTCAAGTTTTTTTTCTAACCCTCTTTGGAAGGTTTACCGCCAAAGAGTTCTTCATTTTTTTATTTTTTCTAACCTCCTTTGGAAAGCTTGCTGCCAAAGAATTCTTTATTTTTAATTTTTTTTATTGTATCTAACCCTATTTCTGTTGCAGATTTTTTAAGTTTTTTGAAATTCAAGTTTTTTTTTCTGTTTTTTGTTTTAAAAAGGAAAGTATAGCAGTTCGTATTTTTCTTATATCTCATAATTTATGATCTGAGTTTGGTTGAAATTTTAACAGAATTTAGAAGACATAAAAATCAAAAAACTCTTTAAATTTCATTTGTATCAGAATAGTATTGCAAAAGTTATTATACTGTATGTGCAGTATTATTTATTTTTCAAGTTTTAAGATAGCAGTTCGTATTTTTATGATATCTCTCAACCCGTGATCTGGGTTTGGCTGAAATTTGAACGGCATTTAGAAAACATAAAAATGAAAAAACCCTTTAAATTTTATTGAAAATAGAGTTAAATTAAAAAATTTATCGCTCTCTGTGTGTAATACATTTTTTCAGTTTTTCAAATTTTTATTTTTTCTGTTTCTTCAATCTGACCAGTGGTTTTGCAGGAAACATTTTAGTTTTTAATTTTGACTCTCTAAATATCTTAATAATTATTTAACATTCTTGTGGATAATAAGTCTCATTTTTTAATTTCAAATCTATTATTTAAATTTTAAACGTAATTTTTAAATCATGTCGACTCTAATTCCAGAAATCAAGTTAAATAACTCAAACTATCATGCTTGAAAAAATCATCTTTCATTTATATTTCATTTTAAGCATATTTTAGATGTTGCTACTGACCCTTCTGTAGTTCCTGGTGCCTTAGCTACACAAGATGAACAAAATGCATGGAATATTAAAAATGAAGAAGCCCTTGGCCTCATTGGTATATCTCTTAACCCAGATTTATATGTTCTAATTTCTCATTGTACTAATGCCCATGAAGCTTGAGATATTTTAAAGCAAACGTATGACAGACCATCTAAATCACGCAAAATTCAATTGCAAGACAATTTGGAAGACTTAAGGTATATTGATTTCAAATCCATGGATGAATTTTTACTTAAATTTGATTATATTAAAAGTCAACTAATTGGATTAGGTGTTACTCTCACTGATATTAGATTAATTACAATTATTTTTAAAAAATGTCTTCTTAGACAGTTTCAACAATTTATTACTAATGTTCATTCTCAACTTGCTATTCCTACTTTGTCTACTCAATTAACTTAGAGTATTTTTCAAAATTTGTTACGTCAAGAGGAAGCTAAGTTGTTACAATTTGGTACTCTTAGATCTAATGAATATGCTTTTGTGTCTAAAAGTCAAAATCAAAATTTCAAATTTTCTAATAATGATTCTTCTAATACTTATAATAATAATAATCACAATAATCATCCAAACACTCATCGTAATAATACTCATCAATCTAATAAAAACCTTCACTATACTTATTGTGGGAAAGATGGTCATGTAACTAATAATTGTTTTAAAAAACAAAAAGATAAGCAACCTATCAATAACAATAATCAAAACTCTCATCCATCTCATCATGCTTTTACTGTTAGTTACAATGTTCTTAAAAATTTAGAATAGATTATTGATACTGGTGCATCTCAACATGTTACTTTTCATAAAAAAGTGTTTCATTATTTAAAACCCGATCCTTCTAATATTTCAATTCAATTAGCTGATAATCATAGTTGCAAAGTTGAAGGATTTGGTAATGTTAGTATTCCAAATGGAAAATTACATGATGTCCTTTATGTTTCTGAGTTGAAATACAATCTTCTTTCTATTATAAAATTATGTCAAAATTACAAAGTTGAGTTTCATAGGGACATGTGTTCTGTTATTGATCATAACACTAATGAAGTTGTTGTTAATGCTAAGTTAGGTCATGATAACTTATTTAAATTTTTTGGGTTCACCTCTTCTAGACACTCTTTGCACAAAGATATTACTTTTAATATGGAGCATGAAAGGCTTGCTCATTTGAAAAATGAGCATATCTCATCTAATACGGTTGAAAATTTACCTCCTATTGCTTCATCTAAGATGGCATGTACAAAGTGCATGAGTGAAAATATGCAAAATACCAAAAGTTATCAAGCTTATAATCCTATTACTAACAAAGTGCACATAGCACGAAATGTTTGTCTTGCAGAAAATGGTGTGCATGATTCTTTTAATGCTCAAAATAAACAAGTTCATGGAAGCAGAATTGTGTTAGTGGAGGACCAACCTCCTTCTCTAAACCCTACTCCTCATATATCTACCTTTATTCCTCCTATTCTTTCTTACAATGGTAATGGTAATGATGCATTTATAGATCATGGTAATAATGCTAATATTGATAATGGTGATAATGGTAATAATGCTAATGTTGAAACAAATGATGCATTCATACATCATGACTCTTCTTGTAGTGATAAATTTGTTAACAGAAAAAATAAATGGTTTCAAAAAGTACTTAGTAAAAGAGATCAATTTTTAGAATGGGTGGACTTCAACCTAAGAGGATTAATTACTGCAAATATTGTTTGATGTTAATAATTCTCTTTCATCATCTTTGGCATTTCTCTTTAGTATGTTGCCTAGAAATTATGTTCTATATATGATCTTAATTCTATTTGCATGTTTCATACCATGATAGTTTAGGTATATTTATTCATGTGTATATATGGGGGCCCACATATATATCTTGATAAATATACAAATTATTGTGTCTCTTGTGACTTATCAAATATGAGTGCATTCTTTGTTTCACATAAGTAAATTTATTGTATTTATTTTTCTTATTCCTTGGGATTATGAGTTATTATACACTATTGCCTTCAACATTTATTTTGTTCTATTGATTGGCACATTAGTGCAGTTTATGCTTTTTTAGCATCATTCTATTGCCATATTGGCACTTTATGGTAAATACCATTTATTATTGGAGTTTCCCTCCAATTTTAGTTAATTCGACCCATTTTGAAGGCATTTTACTCTTATTTGAAGGCAGTCAATTGTTAATACTCATACTCCTCCCTTTTGATATCTTTGAAAACATGCCATTTAATATTGTGTATACTTTTTTGCTTAAATCATGAGTCATGCAGGTTATGGATTGATCACTCATTAACTTGCAGTAAAATAACTTATTAGTGGACTGTCTATATCCATGTGATTGAAGCATTGTTGATGTTGGATTCATTAGTTAGCCTTTTCTATGGTCTTTTCTTGAAATTTTTGATAACATATTTGTTCTTTGCAAGATATGATTTATCTTGATTTCTTTGCGGTACCAAGTTACACTTATAAATTTACTCTATGAGAATTTACTTATACATAAAAATTTTCTAACTTGAATATAAGATGAAATTATCCTTGTGGATAGTTGCCTTTGTTTTTATGTTTTAGGTAATCCATCAAGGCACGTACGAGATATCATTATTTGTTAAACAGATCCTATGCCACATGAATCCACTTGAAGATGTAACACACTTGAAGAATTATCCACTTCTTTTGGCTCTCCAATGATGTACCCATGATAATAAGAGACCTCTTGCACAATGAAGATATTTTAAAAAACCAAATTACAATTTGATTTTGACAACATCTCTCCAAGTAAAGATTAAAGGGGGGCGTTAGAATTAATAATCTTTCCTTGGTTGTATTTATTTATTTATTGGGATAAACCAAGGTATCCCTTATGTATTATTTATTTGTCCTCTAGTCCACATGTAAAGGACATGTCATTTTTGTCCTATTGTCCACTTGTGAAGACAACTCTTTTTTGTATTTCTTTTAATAAGGAAAATAGATATTCCTCCTTAAGAGGAACTTGACACTTTGCACAAACCTTTTATGAATGTGGCATTCATAGAAATGGGAGTTACACATGCAAAGACATGCAACTCCTTTCTCATCTCTTTAAAAGAGGTGCTTCTATCTCTTATTTTCATCTAGTCTCCATTATTCACATCAAGTTTTTGATGCTATTGTAAATGAGCTATTTTGCTGTATTTCTTCTCTCTCTCTTTCTCATTCTTAGGCTTTTGCCTCATTCATAATACTCACAAGGAGTTTTCTTTGCTTTCCCCTTATCAAATCCTTGTCTCTTGTGTTGCTTATCTTTGGTATTGCTCCATTGATGTTGTATCATTTGTATGGTAAAACTCTTCTTGCTCTCTTGGATTAAATCTATTATTTCATGCAATTTTATTTTATTATATTTTATCATTTCAATCACTTTTTCTAGCAAAACCATTATGTAAGGATGCATTTTTGTATCTCAGAGGAAAGCTAGGGATCATTCTCCTATCTAATGCTTAGTAGAGTACAGATTAGTGATGCATCAACCAAACTGCATTGAATATCTATCAAGTTGATGCAAACAAGTTAAAGCCTATTGCATATGAATCAATACATAAGGTACACTATAAACTTATTTTGTCAAGTTTTTGGCATTTGATGTCAAAGAGGGAGAGATTGAATATGTCATGTTCATATCAAAATAATTGAGGGAGAACTTGATCAAATAGAGTCAAAAGTTAAGATGTTAGAGGGAGAATCTCAGAGGAAGTTCTCATGGATGGATGGAGAATCAGAATGAAACTAAGGATATTATAAAATCTTATAAATCATTTCTATTGCTCTAAGTTTTATTTTCTTATGGCATGTTGTGTTTCCATCAATTTCTAGAGGGAGATTATTGAAAACATTTATTTAATTGTATATTATCATTGATGTTACACTCTAACCAAGCATTACTAGTAGTAACTAAGCTCAAAAGACTCTAGTATCAGCCAAGCAGAAGTTCAAAAGAAACTAGGTTCAATGATCAAGTGAAAACTGAGCTAGGTTGGTCATTGAAGGACTCAAGTGTTAACCGAGTCAGGTTGGTTGCCAAAGGGGTTCAGTGTAAGTTGAGTAAAGTCGGTTACCAAGGAACTCAGTGGTAACCAAGTGACCCAGTTTCAATTTTAGCCGACCTATAGCAGAGTAGTTTTGTTTACTATTTTTTTTATGTAAGCCAACTTAATGGATGTTAATTACTTATTTGTAAAAGTATTCAAGTCGACTTGACATTGGGTTTCATATATATGAAAGGTCAAGTTGTAGATTGAAATATGGAAGTTGTGGAAGAAGATAAGATGTGAATAAAGAAGGATATCTAATTAGGAGCAGAACATCCAAAGAGTTGCAATGGATATTTTAATCAGGGTTGGATCTAGGGGATAAACCAAAACAATGATCTGAATCTACAAATCAGATGCTTCACTAATTAGGTCAATCATTGTTACTCTCTAACAATTGTAGCAGTGAAAAAATCTCTTAATAGAGTTGACTTAACAATCATTTTGTAAATCCTCTAGCAAGGTAGCATTTATGGATTAAAGTGTCTTAAGACCTCTAACTAGGCCACTCATAACAGGGTGATTCAAATCTTTTAACAGGGTCACACCTAATAGTGTATTTTGTAACTTTTAACAAGGTTGGCTCCTAACAAGGCTCACTTCAAAAGAGTGAAAAGTTGTTACTAGTTGCAATGGTGGTTTTCCCAAATTGGGTTTCCACGTTAAATCTTGGTGTCTCATGTGTTCATGTTATTTTCTTACTGCTTTATCTTTCTACAACTAAGTTACTAAAGGTTAATAAACATTAATATCTCAAGATTTCTTTGTTAACCGAGTTACAATGAATATCTAGTTCTAGCTGAGTTGTGCAAGGATTTGAGTTAACAAGATTGTTTTGACATCTAAGAGATTTGGAATTGTTTTAGTGGTAACTAATTCACCCCTCCCCTCTTAGTTACTCCTCTTATATTTCCAACAGGGGTATGTTGCAAGTCAGTCATGACTTGAAAGGGTAGTCATACCACTCAAATCCAAGAGTACCTTTATTCTATTTTTCACATATAAAGAACATTCAATAACATAATATCATGTTGAAATTCAAAATACTATTTAGGTGATTGCAAACCACATAATTAAATTGTGAACTATCTATTAGAAATAGTCATCTAAGATTATTGGTAGGTATATCTTTTCATAGATAGATGTTACACAAACACTTTCAATTGAAGGTCTTTTCTATGTAGATATAGGAAGACCTTTGGTTTGTAGAACTTTAAACAAAGATAGTATGTATAGATGAAAAAATAATTTTAAAAATTTGTTAGTGGTTTGTATGTAAGACACACATTCATGTTTTGTCCAAATCGAAAATTGGAGTGAATTGAAGAGGATTCGTGGATTCCAAGTAAACATTTAATTACAATTAATGAATCAAAAATGTTAGACAGATGTCAATGATTTGCTAGAATATGTGTCCATCCAAAATAAGAATTAAAATGGATTCAAAAGAATTCATAGATTTAAAGTGAATATTAGATTTTACTATATGAAATATTACTACAAAAGATTGTTAGAAAGATATACTTATGATCTACTAGATTCTGCTTCTATAAGAATCTAAAAATATATTTCACATAAAAGAATAGATAAAGAAACTATTTGTCTTGCTTATGGAATCTTAATTTGTTTTATATTTTTAATTGGAATATTGTTACGATCAAATGTGAATTGCTAGTAAATTCACACTAGAGTTTTCACACGACTTATACTACTTTTAGGACAAGTTCACAAAGCATAAAATAGGCTCGAAAGGTTCCCTACATGGGAGACAGCCAAACTTCTTTCCTCAAACTAAAATGAACAATAGACTAATTAATATGAACAACATGCCCTCAAAAAGCCATTAATGAAGGACAACCATGCATTCAGCACAACATTTATTTATTGTTCTCTTACTAAGATGCAATGCATTACCATATGCGGATGTCAAGACCAAAAGACACTCATCCTTTCTTCCCGAAGGTGGGGGCTATTTTCATGTCTTGTGAATTCTCCTTTCTTTGTAAGTAGGTGTGAAAGTGCACACCAAAATTCTACAGATACCAAGATAAACAATTCTAAGCCACAAATTTGCATCACAAGTTCTATTTTCTTGAGCTTATTGTGTAGGCTACAAATGATGAAATAGAATATAGCCTCCTAATAAAGGAATATTTATCACCACTGCAACCCATCCTATCTCTGAAGTAATTCTACATAATGTGGAAAGATGGGCGCATTCATTTGGCAGTTGTTAAAATTCTTCCCCCCTGGAGTAAAAGCCAACAGCCTTCATTATTCTTCAGACTAAGCACACACCCAGCAATCTTTCTATTCAAAAATAGGCAAAGGTGGTGGAATTGTAATAACTCATTTGTATCCTTATCCTCTAATAAGATTCAGACATCACTCTGCCAAGATCAGTGAATCATGTACCTATGACTCATAGTCATAAATGCCTTGCTAGTTATAGCCCATATGTCTCCCAACATTTTCACAAGCCATGGCCCCTTTTGTGTTTGTTTTCATTTTCAAAGGTGGTCCAACATTCTTGTGGGCCTAAACGTCATCCCCATCTCCTACACATCTCCCACATATAATTCTGCAGGAATCCAACATCATATAAATATAGGTGATTACAAACCAAGTTTTGTTCAATTCAAACTTGAGCCAACCAAAAAAAAAGGCTTGTGTGGGAGGAGATCACTGATAATACGCTTATTTGGTTTTTTGAGCTCTTTTGACACCATGAAAATGTGTAGATCCAAGGGAATTCTGCGTAGGATCCTTCGAATTGCTCGTAGGATTCATGAATCTTTTTGTGTCATGTTTCCATTAGAGAAGAGCCCATTTCTGCTGCATCAAGAAGATGAATGGAATAGGAATAGTTATGATGGTTATGAGAGATCAAGATTTAATATACCTTGTGATGTTCCAGAGGATCATCTGGCAATATATTCTGGTAATCAGCATTTCCAAAGAAGATTTGTGGTGAGGACAAGTGATCTCAATCACCCATTGTTTAGGATTCTTCTTGACAAGGCTGAAGAGGAATTTGGGTTTGAGCAAAATGGAGTTCTTTTCATTCCATGTGACCCAAAACTTGTTCAGCATCTTCTTTCTCTTGTGCAATCAAAAATTCCCCCACAATCTGCTACTTTATATGGAGAGACCTCTTTTAAAAGGCTGAGATAGTGCAGAGCTTCATGAGCTTTGAATCTATGGAAAATCTTCATGTATAGATTTAGATTATGTAGGGTTTGAGTGTAAAAATATTTCAAGGTTTAGTTAAGCAGCCTTTCACATTTTTTTAAGTGTTGTGGAGGTCCCGAGGTCCCATGTCAATCTCACGCTCTTTTTCTCTCATATTCTCTTTTACTTACATGGTTCATTGAATCATGTAGAAAAGGAAATGTGTACGAGAAGAACAGGGTCCTTAAAAAATTGAAATGGGTACGAACAGAGCACATTAACAGCAGTAGTGGAACTTTTATGTGATTGGACTTGTTTTTTTGTAATCAGACGAATAGCTCAAATTGGTGTAGTTCCAAATCCATTGAATTCTGAAAGCACGCTAATTTTAGTTTCTTCTTCATTATGTATCCTTAATATAGTATCTTGGTGGGTTGCTTGTGAGGTATGCTATATAAGCTTTGGGTGTTCAAAGGAATTTAATGAAAAATAAAATATGTGAAAAACAAAACCTATATTGAGTATGAAGTATACAAATCACAAATTTTCATGTTTTATGTATAAATTAAATATTAGACTAATCACATCACAAACCAATATGCTTTATAAAAGATGTATTCTATATCTATACATTATTTCATATATTTCCACATTTATTACACAAAATTTAAGTGAATTGCCTAGAGCGATTACGCATGTGTATCCAAGAAGGGTACTTTATATGCATTTCTATAAATTTACAGTCCAAAACATTAAACCTCAACAGTGATACATGTAGGTTTGCTGGTTATTCAGAATTGAGAAATCGGGGTTGGTCAATGACAGTATAGATTTGAAACCTCGATAAAATTATAGCTCGTTGATAAAACAGTAATCCATTTTATTTAGAAGTTTTAAATCAGGAAGATTACTTACTGGATAATTGAATACCGAGAACAACTTCTGATATCTTATATTACATTCTTTTAAATTAACAACTGTTTATACATTATGTTCGATTATTCTATACTTAATAGCTAGCTGCATAGCATGGAATCATTGCTGCCCAATGTTTTGAAGTTGACAAGAACATTTGAACGAGGGAACATTGGTAATATTTATTATTGTGAAATTTATGGTTTTACCTGTCACATTGTTCATATAACTGAAGAAGGGCATGCAAAGCTTACCGTTTGATTGAGCTATCACAATAATATGCATTGCATATGTTATAATGTGTGAAAGATATCCTTATTATTTAGGAGATTCCCAATATCTTTCAGATTAGATGCTTCCAGGGTTTAAAGACATTAAATTCCTTGTGTCCATAAGCAGCCATGCAATAAAAGACAAGATCACCATTCAAAGATGGATTTTTCATTTTTCATTTAGAGGAAGTACTATATATCTAACATTCAGCAGCAAATTCTTCTCTGCAGTCACCAAAGAGCATTGCAGGGTAAGTGTACAACAATCATGACAGAGAATACCCTTCAAATTTCATTCTGTTAAAAATTAATGAAGATAACATCCTCTACTTTGCTCAGCAATATGGAAACAAGAGATAGTTTGAGACTCAAAACAACATTTCTTCGCGACAGATCTCTTCTTCTCATCCCTTTCATAAATTGTCAATAGCTCTTTTGGAACTTCAGTTTAAATATTACATATTAAGATTTGATTTCAAAATGCTAAATAATCAAAATTGGCTTAATTTTTCTTAACTTAATTTTTCTCTTAATATATGATATTTAAGAATGGCCCAAAGTTTTCCTGGATTATACCCATCATGAACTTCGGATGGCCTATAAATCTATAACCAACTAAACTAGAATGACTCAAGCTCACTGAGGTCAATAGCCATAACCAGTAATGTTTATTGGTTGTGGTTATTGGAAAACATAGTGTTGGGTTAGGGAGAGAGAATGGAAGATTGAAACAATTGAGGAGATGATATGAAGTATGGAGGGTATTGCTTTTTCAGGGTGAGCCATAAACAGTTAATGGGACTACCAGAGCATACAGGGGATCGTTAAAAGGAAACGTAATGTCCATGTTCTTTAGTTGGTTTGCGGATTTGAAAGAAGCACATTTTAGACAAATAATTTCCAAGTGTAGATATTGGGAGCAACAAGGAAAGTGTACCTTGTTGACATTGAAACAGAATCTTCAACTAGAATTCAAAGACATAGTGACCAATGAGGCACTGGTCAAAAGTCTGAATAATTTGTACTTTCCAATAAATATAATTGTTTATGTTTATTTTACTGCAAGTTTTGTCACAGGAGTTAATGTTATATCTGTGAAGATTGGAGAGGGTCCAATTGTTAGCAATGTATTGATTTGAAACCTATCCTAGGTTAGAAACCATTGACTAGAGATGGTGTGCATGGACCCCCTCTCTTCTACTAGTTTTTCTAGACAAATTGATATATTTTATTAAAAAGGAAAACATCAATTGATACAACTTAACATTGAATTTCTATATGATCATATTTAGTCTCTTTTTATAATCCTTATAATTCTTGAACAAAATATATTCATTATATATTTTCATTAACTTGTTTTTCCATACAAATTGACACATTTTATTACAAAGGAAGACACTAATTGACACAACTCTACATTAAACTCTTACATGATGATATTTAGTCTTTTCTCCTCCATTCTTAGAGCAGAGATATAAAATGATAGTAAATTCAACATTAACATGTATAATAGACTACATCAAACATTTTGTTAAAGCTAGACAATTACTATCCTTGTTCTAAAAAGACATTGCATTTTGGATTGGAGTTTCTTCACTTAAATGTTGGTTGTTTAATTGTCTAGATCCCTTGAATTTGTATTAGATAAAATATCAACCTTTAAGACAAGAGCTTGTGAGCCTCTTATTTAGGAGGTCTAGGGTTCAACTCTATTCAAGTCTAATAAATAATAATCACAATACTAAGTGTTATAATTTATAAGATTTTCATAATGAATTGATAAAAGAATTTCTTAACATTTAAAGTGAGCTATGTGAAAGCCTTCACACCCATGCAAAAACAATCCAATTTTGCTTGAAGTGCATACATTTTGGGACAGTGTAATAATGGCTACACAACTGCTAAAACTTATGTACAATGATTTCAGAGTTTGTTTGGAGCAAAAGATGTTGTTCTATTCTAATTGTAAACATTACATACTATTGG
Source organism: Cupressus sempervirens (assembly GCA_028749045.1). Taxonomy (NCBI): domain Eukaryota; kingdom Viridiplantae; phylum Streptophyta; class Pinopsida; order Cupressales; family Cupressaceae; genus Cupressus; species Cupressus sempervirens. The sequence goes on along the minus strand of CM053785.1, from coordinate 16,583,102 downwards.
CTGATTCCTAAAGTAAAGTATTAAATAGTCAAAGGTGACTTACTTTTTCCAAACTTAATTATTTTTTAAACATATAATGTTTTAAAATGGTAGATGTGTGTTTCTCATTTTTACTCTGTGTCAATAATGATGGTAACAACATTAGAAATGCCTAATGGATTTTGAAAAAGTAAACAATAGAGTTAACTTTGACAGCGACCCTCGCTTACAATCTAAGGATACAATGTTATACTTCCCACCACCTTGAAAACCATAATAATATTGAATAATTACTGACTATAATCAGTAAATCAAGTGTTGAGAAATTAGTTAAAATTTTAGTTTTGTTACATGATGAAATTTGGAATTTGGAAACAGTAGAATGCACACAATCCAGATTTGAAAATGAATGGAAGGAAATTCAACATGATTAAATGCTGGAGCGAATAGTCTTATAATAATCATATATTTTGGAAATAGAAAAAGTAATGGTAAGCTAAACAGAAATATTGACAGTGGTTGGAATGATTAAGAATGGTGACTGGTGATTGGGAGCGAAGTCAGGCATGATGATAATCCGAAAAGACCATTTTAGTCATCAATGACTATGAAGCTTTGTCATATTTGCATTCTACTGCATCAATGTACAACTCAATTTAAACATAGTCAATCAAATTTGATAGATTTTTGTTGTGATGAATAGTTCTTTTCTATTAATAAATAATATACTAAGATTACAATTCACAAAAAAAGGGCCAGAGGATACAAGATCACCCTATGAGAGTTCACATGGCCAAAGCCAGAAACATTAACTATTCATCAAAAAAAACATATAAAGCAACCCTCAGCTGGCTAAAGCAGTGCTTGTTGAGGGCAGTGGCTCGTCTCTATCATGAAATCCCCAATCATCCTTAAGATTGGGAGGTGGACTAGGACTAGTCTAGCTATTAGTAGTAGCATCAATGGCCTGGTTAGCATCCTTCATATCAAGTCGTGGAGCTGAAATGGTCAGTTCCAAGCGAATAGGCCATTTCCCAAAAACCACTCATCGAACATAAGGAGGAGCCAGGGACCAGCCAATGCCACCATAGGGTGGAGAAACTGAGTGACACCTCCATCCATCATCATCATTGCTGGGAGAGCGGTGGCGGGAAGCCTAAGAATGTGGAGTGTGCGAGTGGCAGCCTAAAGAGGTGCACCTCTAGCGATGGCCTCTAGACGTCAAGGTATCAATCGAGGCATCTGGATGTACCTTGGCAATAGTACAAGGGGCATTATCCTAGTGATTGAGAAGCTTTTGAAGGTGGGCCACCTCCAAGGCCACCTTGTTTGCTTGCACTTGAATTTGCATCATTATATTATTACAAATGAATGCTTTAGTGTACACAGCAATATTAATATCAAGAAAAATGTGAGAGAAAAGAACAGAATTTCTATCTTTCCACAGAGTGAACAAAATCTTCATCCTGAAGGTATGCCAAATCTGGGTAAAATTTTTAGGGATCTTGCGGGAATAACCCAAAATAGCTATGTGCCAAGAAAAGGGTTCAAGCTTAAAGGACTTTAAAAAATTATGAATCTAGTGCCAATAATTTTGAGCACGTCTACAAAACTAGAAAATATGTAGGAAGGACTCTAGTTGGCCACATAATGGACACCTAGGATCTGGAACCCCAATATGCTTGAGTTGAGGCCCAAGGGGAAGACCTTGAAAAGCCAAGCAGTAAGCAAAATGGGCAATCTTGGGTTCTGTAATAGCACTCCAAAAAGTGTCAAAGTGCTATCTCCATTGAGAAAGAGAAGATTGCAAATGCCATCTCTGATTGAGCTTATCCACAATCGGCAGATGGGGAGAAAGCCATCTATAACCCAGACTTGGTTTGTAACTGGTGAAAGGAGTGGAAGGATACCACTTCTAATCAGTCCACCAAGGTCTAATAGACTGAATACCCACTTTATGAATTAAGTGCCCTAGAATTATAGAAAGCAATAAGTCAAGAGTCTCTCGATCTGAACGGGCAAGATGGTACTGGACTTGCATACCTTCTCAAGATCTGAAACTCATGAAAACCCTAAAGAAAAGATCTTTAGGAGTCTTGATGCCTTGTTTGAAAAAACGCAAAGCACTAGCACCTTGAGTCTTGGCAAGGGGAAAACCTTGGATGGAAAACAGGGGAAACCACCAAATGTTCTACTGGTTCAATGAGAGCCCATCACGAAACTCATCACCAGACCAGCGAAGTCAAGGCTTAATAGCTTCCCAAGCTTTCCATATGCTCTTGATAACAAAAGAGCCCTGTATGAGCACAGGTTCTTGCATGATGAGAAGGGTGTGAAAGCCAATCCCCTTCCATGCAGGCTTATCGACAGGAAATCCGAAAGAAATGCAATGCCGAACCAAAATATTCCAAGCTTCATCTCTAGTGATGGCATGAATTTTGGCACATAGAGCAAGGCCTTGCTTCTATGTGGAGAGAAGGCCAAGGCCTCTAGACTCTTTTGGGAGACAACAAAAATCTCAAGCAACTCTATGAAAGCCATGATGATCAAAATTAGAGGCCCAAAGAAAATCACAAAGCAATCTCTCTAATTTTTGATAAGATGCTTTTGAAGGAGCCCAACAAGAAGAATAATAGACATACATAGCTGCAAGAACTTTTGAGCAAATCCAAAATTTGGCCGCAAGAGAAAGCGGTTTTGTAAGCCAATAATCTAACTTCTTAGTAACCTTGGCAAGCACTACATTCCATAGATCCACTAGTGACACTTGAAAGAAAAAGGAATGCCTAGAAAGTAGAAGATCTCCTCGTAAGCGACCCATTTTTATTCAAACTAGTTCAGCCAAGGTGGCTCTAGCAAAAAAGACTAGCAATAACAAAGCATTTTATGCTAATGAATAGTAGAGCTAGGAGCTTGACAAAAAGTGTCAAGGCAATTTAAGGCATTATTGATGTTTTCTTCATCCTCCAAAAGAGTGAGAAAGGAATCATCAATAAAATGAAAATTGATCAACTGGGAAGAGGATTTTGGCAAAGAAATGCCACAAACCAAACCTGAAGACACGGAGTGGGCTAGCAAATAGCTAAACCCTTCAACAACAAGAACATAAAGCATTAGAGCCAAAGGGAAACCTACCTGATGTAACAAAAAATCCTAAAGGCATCAGATTGGGATTTATTGATGGTAATGCAAGCATTAGCATCTCCAAAGAGCATCTCCATGGATCGGAGAAAATTGGGACCAAAACCAAGAGCCCAAAGCATAACCAAAATAAAAGGCCATTCAATCCAGTCATAGGCTCTTCCAAAATCTATTTTCAAAAAAATAGCCAACTGTTTGGACTTGCAAGCCCACTCCATTCCTTCGCAGACAACAATAATGTTTTCAAGAATATATCTTGACTTGATAAAGCCAATTTGCTTAGGTTGCACAATTAAAGGCAGGAGGTGACAAATTTTGAGAGAAATTATGTTAGCAATAATCTTATATGACACATTCAAAAGGGTAATGGACCACCAATTGCAAATATCCTCTGGATCTCTAGCTTTAGGTATGCATTTAATTCTTTCTTTGTTTATAATAGCTCCTAGACTTTTAGAATGATAGGCTTCAAGATAAACTTTGTGCATATCAGGACCAATATATTCCTAGAGGTGTTTGTAAAATTCACAAGGGAACCCATCACACCTAGGGGACTTATCATCTTCCATTGAGAAAACTACCTCTTTAAGGTCTTGGAGGGTAAGAAGTTGCTCATAGAAAGCACGTTGCTCAACTACTAGGTAGTTTGGAGTAATAGAAAAACACTTTCTGAGAGTTTCCTCTTGAGCAATCGAATTTCCCTACAAAGAAAAAATGTTCTCATAGTGATGAACAAATGCTTGCAGGATGTTAAGGAGATAGGAGAGAATAGAAGTTCCTTGTTTGATTTTTCTAATCCCAAAATTGGTATGACAGGCTTGAAGAGACTAGAAGAACTCCCTCAGATCTTTATTGCCAACCTCTAACCAATGGAGCCAAGATTTGATTTAGGCTCATCGAGTGGCATAATTATCCGCAACCTATTTGTCATGGAAAAATTTGGCAAGTTGAATTTGCAAATCAACATCAAAAGGATTAAGGGTGAGATCCTCAAAAGCTTTTTGGAGCACAGAAGTAGTGGATTCATAAGACCGCCTTCTGAAAATTGCCAACCGCGGTCCATAGATGTGCATAAAACAAGTGACTCTAGTAATGGCATCATTCCACCACTAAGTCCACCCTATCTGGGAATGTGGACGTGGCTCTAGATTCTAGACACATAGGATATGAACAATAGTGGAAGCATGCATCAACACAAACGTGTTGAAGAAGAATTGTGACTTGACAACTTTCTGGATAGATATTTGCCATGAAATGGAAAAATAAATGGGATAGTGGTTAGATAACATCACACATGGCAAGGGAATGACAGGTAAATCTTGATCCTCAAAAAAGGAGAAAAAATATTGTGCAATAATCATGGCATGATTGAGACACTTTAAAATGCAGTCAGAGCTAGCTCGAAAGTTGGACCAAGTGTGCCAAACTCTACTATGTTGGTGGTGGTTAGTATTGGGATAAAAAAGGCCCAATTTATTGTGCATGTAGTACCAGGCTTCCCTTTCCCCAACTATCCAACGAAAAGGAAAAATGCCATCTTTGTCAAAGGCCAACTCAATCATATTGAAGTCACCACACATAACCCAAGTAGCTCGAGGCAAGTTGTCAACCAACTAGCCCCACAATTGAGATCTTTCCACAACATCATTGGGAGCATAAACATTAATGACCCCAAAAGAATGATTGTTAATGGAAAGAAAAAGCCAAATGATTCTGTGCATGGGGTCAAAATCATGTGAAATAGTAGCAAAATGAAGACGAGGTGACAAGAGAGTAACTAGACCACCCCTACTAGCATCATGTTGAGAGCAAAACATAATTCCATCTGGCCAAATGACACGACATGGAGAAGAAAGAATGAAACCAGAGATCTTAAATTCTTGCATATAGAGAACATCTAAATTTCCAAGTCTATGATAGGTATTCCTGACATAGTACTTTCTGGAGAGGTCTATGAGACCTCACACATTCCATGATAAAAAAATTCATAAAAATTCTCCCATATCTTCCTCATCCTCAAGAGAGGAGTAACTATTATGTATGAAAGTTGAAATTAGGTTAAAGCTAGAAGGAAAATCCTCTAGACTGATGGCCTATCATTTCTCCTCTAGTTTCTTAGCACATCTAGGAGCACTATGAGAATTCACAATCGAGGTGTTAGCCCTGGAGGTTTCCTTAATCGCCTATGAAACACTAGGGTTTTAAACCTGTGAAACACCAAGGTTTGGTTTCAAAAAAAATTCTTGCGTTCCTAAAAAAATTGGGGTTTATGCTACTGTTGAAATAGGAGGCACCAAAATGACCACTGCATATGAGTGTTTAGGAGCCAAGGAAGCCATGCCCTTGCACCCAATAGTAGTCCATTCTTCTTTTTTCCCTTCTGCTAGTTTGGTAGGAACCTCTTTAGGCAAGGGTTTAACCCTAGGCATAGCCAAAGGGCAATCCCTAATCTTTTGTTCTGTTGACTGGCACCTATAGCAGG